>UYWX01020415.1:0-50024 GCA_900622495.1 Hydatigera taeniaeformis | reverse complement strand
ACACACACACACACACACACATCTAAGCAATGTTTTGGCGCCGCAATTTTAGAGGCGCCCGACCAACGGAGTGCAAAATGAAGGCAGCCGTTTCGTGGGGAGGTCCCATTTAACGGCCTAGCTATAAACACTACTCAAATTGGCTTGTCAAACCCAAGAAAGTATGCAATTGATACATACATAAAAAAGTTCTGAATCCACACACATCCAAACACAACTGAAGGCTTTACCTTCTCTAATCGCCGTGAAAGGGAGTCCTTCCTCTTGGTTAATCCGAATTTCCTTCACAGCGACCACGCGGTTGGTGAGACTGCAAAGTTGGGGAAGATGTGTCGATGCTGTTTGCACACCACACACAAATTTATTTCATCGTCATAATGGTGAAGTTCCCAGGTTTACATGGTGTCGTTTGTGATTTCGAGTGAGTTGCAGATGCACAGTTACAACATCTCAGAGAGGTTTACTATTTCGACACAATGTGTAAGATGGAATTTGTGATAGTAAGAGTATCGAAACGGTTAATTTCTGTATGGTTGACTTCCCGTGTTTGGTTTATTTTACTAAACATTATGTTGCCAGAAACTGATCCCCATCCCAAACTCCCACTTGTTTGAAGGCTTTGAAAGAGGCAATGTTTAGAGCATTAAAGTTTTAATAAAGGCCATTGTTGTCGCCAGAATGGATACATCTGCTTTTGCAAGCCAGTGTTGGGTATAATGTGAAGGGAACAATCAGAGCAATAAAATGCGAAGCTTCAAAACAGTAAAAAAATAAAAAGTAAATAATCAAATATGAATACCAACTAGAGGGTCCGGACGAAAGCAAGGGTAGTCAATGTGCGTACTTGAATTATTGCTGCAGATAGTTCTATTAAGGGCGGAAAGCTATATACGAGCTCCTTACCTTCCACAATTTTCGTGATTTGGTATGGCCATTTACTCATCAATTTAACTTCATACTTTGATGACCACGACATCGTTGAAAATAATTAGTAGTAGTATGCTTTCCAGTATACTGTAGTGCAGGTTTTAGATGGATCTTGTTGCAGTTGCAAAACAAAAAGGTCTATTTATTAATAAAAATTTTTAAGTTAGCCTTGTAGAGGATCGAAATATAACAAGTGCATTCGCCCATAGTATCCTAGAAAAGAATTGACTTTATCATTCTGGGTTTTAATAGTCGATTTTCTGCATCTAAGCGTATGGCTGGTTACATCTGGAATAATGCCATTTACTTTTCATCATGACGTTCTAGTTAACCAAAGGACAGTCGCTTTCAACCATTTCGTTTAGTTCCAAGGATATTGAAGGTTGTTCCAAAGTTAGGGGAGATGATGAAACTAATCTTGCAACAGTTCCTGTTGCTTTACTGTTTTAATTTACTCACATAAGGATTATAAATGGATAACTCGTGAGCTTTATTGCCGTCTTGTTTTTCTATTAGATGACCCTCAAAATAATTTGGAGGAAATGAATTGAGCTGATCACACGTAACTTAGGATTTTGGCTATGACTTGATAGGGTGAAAAGGTGCTGTCAGTCGCAATGACTTACTGCGAAAATCCACGGTAGACGGTGGCATAGGAGCCTTCGCCCAGCACCTCTAGCTTCTTGTAAGACTCAATAGCGCCGAACGACTCGATTCCCGCCGTGGCAGATCGTGCAGCGGAGGATCCTCGGGAGCGCCACGTAGCGCCAGACCGACAGGAGATGCCACTGTCGTCGCCCACCCGACCAGAACTAGTTGCTGCTCTAACTCCGTCCGCTGCTCTCGCTTCCACTTCCGTCTCCGCCCCCGTTACCGCCAGTGTAAAACCTGTCGTGTCCGCGACTCCAAAACCTACCATCATAAGCATATTACTTAATACGTGATGCCAAGTTCGTGAAGACCATAGATTCAATGCCGATACATCAAAGTGTGCATAAATTTGAAAACACGGTCAGTGAATGTCGAAACAATTCAACACTTCGTCCTTTAAATGACTTACATCGAAAAAATGTTGACAGGTCATGTAGGATTGATATTCAGCTTGCTTGCGCCATGCTGCATTCTCTTGACAAATCTAACGGCGTAGACAGTTATTCGTTTCATTTCTTCCTAAACTTGTTAAGCATTGCTCGTCGATGAACTTAAATTGCACCCCACCTCAAAATCCTAATAAAAATGTACACTGTTTCTACAAATCATGAAGAATATAAATAAATGTTTTTGAGGTGCGTAAATATACTGACTGACATCACCAATGTGCTTTGTTTTCAGCTAAACAGTTGGCTGTTGTAAATGGACGTTAGGAGACAGAGAAACCAAATTTAACAGCCTTACCTTGGAACAGGTAGTTAAGCAGTGGTCGACAGGTAAAGGGTAATCGAACTACCACAATTGAATATGCGTAACGCATAAGGTAAAGCACGAAAGTAAATTTAATAATACCCACCAATGTTCAACTTTATGCAACAGTTGAATTTTACATCCACTGCCAGCACCCGATGAAATTAATGGTAGACATTTTACATGCTTCGACTGAGAGTAGTTTGAACTCAGCAAATCCTTTCATTTGAGTACGTTTAAGCACTTTTTTAAATGCAGTAAAGCTGCGGAATGTAAATAGGAACAATGACATTAGCTTTTCAACACTTTTTGTCGAATTTTCTTGACCCGAGTCATGCAAGCTCAGGATGACCTGATTGTACAAGAACATCGTTACTGTTCTAGGTACCGGTTGCGATCGCATTCTTCTACGACTTGCACAATGAATGAGTGAAGTGAATGCATATTGCAGTTAAGGAAAGATAATTGTCATCGTTCCCATCATGGATGTCCATACGAAAACAGCCCTCAGACTAATTGAATTTTCTCGAGCGTACAAAGTGAATCTGAGGTAACTAATATACCATGAAAAACACACACCTTTGAAATTTTCAATCACTTAGCAAATGGAGTTTTTGCATTCTAGATTAATTAGCAAAGTCTTATTTAAAATGGTCGAAATCCTATGCGGTCTGAAAATGGATCTATTTGCCCACGAGCACTTCCAAAGGGGTTGCCTATTTTTGGTCTCTTTATGAGTAAACAATCTGCACGATTGCTTTCGAAATGTGATTAAGTAATAGCAGTTGAAACCAAGTAAATGTGTGCTAGGAAAATCTTAACCCGATGTCCTGGAGTACAAGATACTTGAACGCATAAACGTTTGTTTCAACTGGACGCAATTTGAATATAGTTGGAATTTTCAATATGAAAGGAGAACGTGACTCGATTGACGGTATGCACAGAGTAAGAACACTTTCAGTGCATGTAGTGAAGTCGGTTTTGGCACATAAAGGTTCGGGTATTAATAGGGAGACCTTTCGGATTCATGAGACCATTATTATTCGACGAACTATTGATAAGACAATGAGCGCATCCAAAATGTTCAACTGAGTTTCTTGATTAGGTTAGTCCAGTTGCTGCGTATATATGCATACTGGCGATGCACCATACTGCATATGGAAGGAAGTTCTCGAAGAATTGTAAACTACTCCTGTAGTTTTATGGTGAAATTTCGTCGAACGGATTATGAATGCGAGAAAAATGTTATCACAAATTTTGCATTTTTCATCCATCTAAACATATGCTCTGGAGGTCTTTAAAAAATATTAGTGGAACAAAAGAACATAAAATTTCCCAAGGACCTGCAAGTTCATCTGCTAACAGGTCAATTACAACTCCCTGTAATTTGGTCAGGTTAATTAAAGTAAAACCAAGTCTCAGGTACTAGATTTCCAAGTCGACTTAAAAGCCAAGAAAATGCCATTGTGTGAGAGGTGCTTCAAAATAAATGACAACTGAAGGAGGACAATTTATCCCATAAAACTGAAGTTCGTAACAGACGAACTGCCACTGACATAGGAAGCGTAACTACCTTTCGGACCAAAAACGATTTTACTTTATTAAGTGGATGCAACTCTCTCAAATTCGAGGTTGTGGCAGCGTCGCAGTAAATGCGAATATGCTTGTGGTTTTATCCTCAGCTATGTTGATTTCTGCAGCACTTTCTTCCCCTGAGGAGTCAGGGCGGTCCTCCTAGTTTCTGTTTTTTGGCGCACCACAACTCCGCAATGCCGTGAGATATCGCAAACACAAATGCCTATTATTTAATGCATGGACAAAAATCATATTTCTCCTGGGCGAACCAGTACGTGAAGCCCATTTGAAGCGTTGAAAGTAAGGTAGTTGCGCCATAGATTTTAAGGAAGGCAAAGTCAAATCATAAGAAGGTGCACCAAACGGCCGCATTCAAGAGTGTGCCCCATTGAGGACTTTCTAAATCCATCGAATCGCCTCAAATATGGATCAGTAGGAGCAGACATTCTTTACGTTTGCCTAAGCTAAGTGATGCATTCCCTATTTTGTCTTAATAAAAGTCAGTAATAAACTTTTGAAGAAATACTTCATCCCGTAATCTATAATGACTATAGACTGAATAGAATGCAATCTGATTCATCCAACATCCAAGGTTATAAAATGAATTTCTATCTCCGCTTGCATGCCAACTTACTTCTTGGAGAAAGGACTTAACCCATGCAAATGTATTTTTGGCGATGAATGTCCAGTAATTCTGGTTGTCCAAACCAAACAATATCGCTACGCTCCTACAGAGATTAGCCACAAGACTGCAGTAAATTACTGTCTTTATGTTGTCATAAATCAGCATTTACTGGCTAAAGTATTTAACATCTGGCAAAATATGCATTTAGTAATGGAATTAGACGTTCCTCCGGAGAATGCTTCGGTGTTTCGCCCGTGTTTTGATATCCCTGCCTTGTGAGTGGACTGATACCGAGCCGAGTTTAAAGAAAGCACACTATTACCTATGTCTAATATGCATTCGAATAGTCATGCCGAAAAACTATTTATTTTTGAAACTGGTCAATGTGTGTGCGAAAGGGGTCAGATGAATTAATGGGCGAAAAAACTAGGGGAAGAAGGGGAAGCAGCATTTTTTGAAGTCACAAACCGCAATGGGTGACTTAGTAACTGTGCTTACATACACAACTCGACGTGACCCATGTCATGATTGACTACAACAACGGTTGGATCCTTTTCAAATGGTTCAGGAATTCATTATTTACGATAACCAAACATGGGTATTACCTTCAGATCTAGGTCTTTCCTGACTGCGAGATTTTGGGTGCTTTCCACAGCCGAAATTCTGTTTTCTCGATCCAGTCAGCTCGTAGTGTGATGACGATGTTTGAATTCCCTCCACTCTGTTTGATCTTTGAATTCTCGTGGCCTCTTTCTTCTGCCTTAGACGCATCTGAAAGGCTCCGCTTTTGACTTGCTTCAGCGTTGTCCCCCTGAAATGAAGTAGAATTGACCTGTTATAAAATTCTTGGAAGGGGTAGAAATAAGATTCAAAACATGATTAAAATGGCCGCTAGTGCGTGCATCAAAGTACGTTTAGCGTCTGAAGATCCGAGAGTTCTTTGTGCAATTAAGTTTAAATTTGTGATTTTGGCATTTCGTTTACGGTTTAGATAATAACTTCCTGCGATGCCTCTTGCAATAATGGGGACAATGCACATCTTTGTCCAGAAGACAGGTGACTAAGCAAGCGATCAGGAAATTTTGGAGATCCAGTGAATAGTTGAATCACTGAGTAGTTTTACTTTTAGGCAGTGATCTGTAATACATGTTGTTTTTCAAACTACGTTTTGTAGAGAAGAGACTGGGAGCCAATTCAAGCGCCCGAACTAGCCTAGATGCTATTTTCTTTACTTGTTCCCATTTTTGCTTGTACCTTTAGGAATGCCAAATAAAGCGTCGCCTAGTATTCCTCCTTCTAAGAGGGCTGAGATGCTGGAGAAGGCAAGAGACGCTGCACATCCAAATAACATTACTTATGAGATAAAATTTTCCCAACTATGGGGAATTGCTGTCAAGTGGCGTTTGTATCCATTATTTGGTCCTGCTCTGTTATCATTAAACGACTTTAGAGCAGTGCATTAACCTGATGAAACTAAGGCTGTGATCGTTTTTGTATTCCATCACTCCGTGTCTTGGAAGACTCAAATAAGTGCAAATTTTTCAAATATCCCGAACTGCCGCTGTTTACAGATCCGTGTTTGGAAAATCCTGCACACAGATGCTCCAGATGCACTTACCATCGAATATGTCCGGTTGAGAAAAGTAGTTTTCACATAAAGATATTATTTACTTCTCCCCTTGGCTACTTCAAAATGTGCCCAAATTTATCTACCACTTACATATGGTTTATGACACTTAGTTATAACGGTGGACCTATCCAGTATCGTATTAATATTTCCAAACCAAATCTGATGAAATCACTTCTAAACACAAAGTGAGCAACGCTTCTGATAAGGACCACACACTTGTGGACCCCCCACGAAATCGAGTTATACACACCATAGTCATTCTCCTCATCTAAAGTCCCATTTTGTCAAATAAGTCGGCATTTTGTTTTGATCTTGGGACACAGTTGCCGTATGTTATTGATCTTAAACCATGGAGCGCTTGTTTGTCAAATACCAGCTTCAAAAGGACAAACCATATCGTAACGCGGGCATTGCAACCAAATGCAAAGGCATTTGTGGCCGTTAATAAACACGCCTTCATCCTTGTGACAAACGCCCACCAACCACAAATCCGAAATACCACGTATTTAAAGGTTTGCGAATTGCTCGTAAATGTACCATTTTTGTTAGAAATATCGGTAGCAGGTCATTTGAGCCAGATGCTACCATCTGTTCCTGAATATTTTTAAAGCCTACGCAATGTTATAAAATGTGTATGCAGACGTTAAAACACGGAAGTCGTATTTTCGAAAAGTAATAATGATTACAATGGTAAGGAGTCATTTATTAAGCAGAATTAATAATTGACAAGCTGAGTATTTCACAAGTAACGACTTCAATGAGTGTCAGTACAAGACTATAGATAAAGACCAATAAAAATTGTTACTTCGACTACGGGTTGCCGAAAGCAGCACATTTTGACGGGTCTGACAATCAACGTTGAATGGAAGTTTTCTGACAGTCTCCGAGACAGTGAACAAAAATATTATTTGAGTGTGTGAAAAGATCAACTGAAATTGAGAAGTCCACCTCGCATATGACGAAGAGAGTTGCTATAGTTACTTTGTAACTAACATAATTTATCCAAAAACATGTGTGAGTCCCTATCACACGCAGCGTTAATGGCTGCTGCAGTGTTCGCAAATTCATTCACCACGATATGCCATTGATGCTTTTTTATATGAACACAACATGTTATGCAAATAGGGATGGAATTTCAACCTGTAACAAAAAGAAGGCCTATGACCCGCGGCAGTTCACGAACTTGGTATTGATCTGGCATTCACAGACCAAGATAATACTTGAGACTGCTAGGACCATACTTAAGAAAAATGTTACCAACGGAGGAACACATCATTCAGTCAGGACACCAAAAGCCCTCATAAGTCGTCAATCCTTTTGCGATTTCATAATATAAGATTGCATCCAAATGATTTGCGCTAGTTTTCCGTCCAGTACGCAATAAAACAGAGAAACAGATCATTTACAAGTGGTTACGCTTCTATCTCAGCTTTATGAGCAAACAGGGTCGTCGTTTAAGGGATGCATGATGTCATCATCGCTAATGACATATCCGAAGAATCACCAAGGTGCCTGAAATGAGTACCTCTCAACACTTGCTTAAATTTTTCACCTAATGGGGAACACATTCCTGGAGTTATTAAGATTCAAGAACTACTATGAAAAAAGGGAAGTTGACACATCGACTGATGCAAGTGCAGATGCGCAGTATGAAAAAAGGGAAGGAAAGAAGGGAGCTTTAGAATGGGTGTTCGTTGCGTTACTTTTCATTATGGCGAAGACAATTTACGTCAGCAGTGAAACAAAGAAAGAAATTGGAAAAAAATGCATGCATAATAGTTCTCAGTCGCTTGAAGTACCTAAACAGGAGTCAGTTCCAGCACCCTTCAGCATAGAAACTAAAAACGGTGTGAATATTATCAATCGACCGCATCCGAATTTGATAATTAGGGTTTCGAAAATAGCAAAAGACTCAAGAATAATTTTCACAAGTGCTTTTATTTTAATAACTGTTTATCACAGACAATGCTTTACATTCTATGTTATGGATTAGCAATGGCATCAGTCAATAGACAGAACACACTTCTTTCTATAAAGCTTTTATATTGGGACTTAAGAGCAGACGCAGAACACCCAGAAGTACCAATGTCATTTTGCTTTCGCCAATACCAGATACGAGTACAATGACGTACCTCTGACACTAATCGACGCGTACGCCAAAAATTGCTTCAAGTACAAGTAATGCAGTAAGTGAAGTGGACAAATTTATTTGATCTTCGTATCTTAAAATGTTTATCATGAAAGACTGCATCATCAGACAACATTATCATGGTCATCAAACCTAAATAGACGTCAGCGCTATCATCGTGACAGATTTGCCAGCTTTTTAGGTGTAGCTTTACCTGTCATGCACTAGGAGCCTTTCCGAAAATTAGTAAAATGTTTCTTTTTGAGGTCACTCCAGCTCATTAACACTGTCGGTGTGCAAATGGTTCAGAGTTGGCTTGAGTCGGAATTCTTGTTCTCTGCACAAACTGATATTTTTCTAAAGTTTCTACAAAAACGTTCAACATTAGTCTGCATCGAACCGATTGAAATAAGCATCCACAACCTTTACTATGTATATGTGCACAAAGCAGGTATTGAATGGTTGGTCGAAAACTCACGGAGGCACAGCAACTGATTCATTAGTCCTTCGCATACTTGAATTGGCTGGGTTACCATTGCAAATAAAGGACCACAGGGAGCCTAATTTGGTGTTGGAACCTGACGCTGATCGTGTCCTCCGACGAGGACTGAGCCCGTCACTGTTGCTAATAAACGACTGGTCCGTAGACTTCGAATAGACCATCACAGAGCAATCATCGTGAAAAACAGGAGCCTCAGGTATCGTTAGTATCGCTTCAGTTTGCGGCTCCACGGAGCCCGCCTTCGGTTGCAGACCCCCGCCGCCTCCTGCTGCTCTTCGGCGTTTTAGCTGACGCGGTTTGCCCTGCCCTTGGCGAGCAGCATTCTTTGATACTGGGGAGGTATTGTTAGTGTCGCTAGTTATTGTGGAGAGGGGTTCCTTGTGCTCTAGAGGGGGTGAAGATGTGTTCGTTGCATCGTCACAGAGGTTTATGCTACCTGCTGAGCGATGCAATCGTGATTTGATATTTGATGACATCGAATTCATACAGGGTGATTCCGACGCGATCGTACTGCGAGATAACAAGTGGCACTCGGAAGGCAATTTTGATGAGGAGGAGAATTTTACAGCCGACGAATTCCTGCGCTGAGCACGAAAGGCTGTACAAACGGCAAGTAAAACACGTCGACTAATGACCACCATTTCCAATCATCATTAAGTCAAACATGTGCATCAACTAACACTTTGCTACAATGAGATTCTGCGATAATGATGAGCCACTGCATCCGTAAAAATGCAACAAAATATTTTGTTAACACTTAAGTAGGCAATGTTTAAAGCAAAATGTGTTTGAAGAAAATTTATTACAAAAGGCTTGATCCATTATCCTATTGCCTAAATTCACAATTTGCTCTTTTCAATTATAGTTCTTTTGAAATTGCCGTTTCAGAATTTGCGTGACTCTGGTCAATCGGGACAAATATGAAATGTCCCGAGGTAGATCAGATAGTATTTAGCTGAACTGTACCTACCGATGCTTCGGTATGCAGTAAAACACCATGGATGCAATATTATGTAACTTGCATGTCTTTAGCATTAATCAAATCACTTTGGTAGTTTTGTTTGCAGGGACCTACAGCCAATCAGAAGGTAACCAGTAAGCTTAGAGGAGAACACCGAGACATTCATTAAAAAGTGAAAAAAAAAGGGATAAGGAGGAAAAAAGACAGTTCTGAATGCACCAGATCCGGCTAAAACAGTGAGTCGCCTCCAGCTCGGCCCACACAGAAGTGCTGTGAACCAACAAATAGTTCCCTTCCCTGCCTCTATTACTTATTTTGGGCACCATTCTAGTAGAGAATGAAAGTATCCTATATCTGTTTAAATATCCTTCAAGCTTAAATTAACGAAATAGACCGGTACATATAAAAAATAAGTAAGTCGATGGCTTTAAATATGGAAGCTCAGAGAAACTAGGTCAGTGAATGAGAAATCCACTTAAAACAGTGAAAGAGATTAAAATGTAAATATTTTGTTGACTGCGCATATATCGGCTCTAGGAACTGTGAAACTGGCAGCAGTCCTAACTTGGAAAGTGACTGATACATAAGTTGTTTAGTTTAGAAAATTCACCAAAGCAAGGCAAATGACCAAGGATTTAATTTCAACACTCAATAAGTGTATGTAGTAAAATAACGCCTTCAATTGTTTAAACTTTGATGTAAGTTACTGGAGATCGTTTATGCAAGTTTGATAAGGCCACATTTGGTAGAGAGAATTGCACCATTGACTTGATTCATGTAAATTCAAATACACTTGAATATGAATATGCATTTATAATCCCCACCAATTTGCATTGCAGCTGTGTACCCTGATGATAGTGGTAGACACTAATCTCTAGTGCCAAGTCCAATATGGTGGCGCAATACGCATCGGTTGTTCAATTTGTGCTTTGTAGGAGGGAGGCGCGAATTAAATTCAAACATCGAGAAACCACCCTCGAACTAGTCTAGATATCCTACATGTAGTTATATCCACTTTGAATGTGTCTATAAAGGAATGTCTAGTAAATCATCGCCCAACCATCCTTCCTCTAAGAAGACTGAGATAATGGACTAAGAGAGGAAAGGCACAAGAATAGCAGCAATCAAAGACTATCAATGGAGCATGATGCATGTTGGAATGAAGACAAAAATCCTCAACTTCCAACATCCGCAAATTTGCCTTAAGTGTATTCCATTAGGGGAATCAGGAGCGGTGTTAATGTGTCGACGTCCAGAAAACTTCCGCATATCAACGCATCATCAGCTACTCCAAGTGGCGACGACTACCACCAATTTTAATAATAGAAAGCTTTAAAGGCACGCCACATCTGTTCATTAAGAGACGCCATTGTAGTAAAAATCTACTACATTTGGCTCTCATAAAACATCTTAGCCGCAGGTTTTTTGTTCTTTCTCAAGAGCAAAATTTTACCTCAGTGATTATTTCTTGAACCCCATGCTTTTCGATAAATAATGAATCAGCATCCAATTATATCAAAGTTATACAGGTAGTTTTGTAAGAATCAGCAGTACTTATTCCTACGTTTAAATGTCTAGACAAATTTGATTAAGCTAACTTCGCCAGAACTTTTGCATTTATACAGCTCCCTACAATATAACGGTCGTTCAGATACCCAAGTTGAATTAATACACTTATTCAAGATAGAAGAAACT
This sequence comes from Hydatigera taeniaeformis, assembly GCA_900622495.1. NCBI lineage: Eukaryota > Metazoa > Platyhelminthes > Cestoda > Cyclophyllidea > Taeniidae > Hydatigera > Hydatigera taeniaeformis. The sequence continues at coordinate 38,580 of UYWX01020415.1, read as the reverse complement.
GCATGTCAACTGGATTTGTCTGTGTGAACAAACGTAGATTTTATGTAAAAATTGTGCAAAAGGAGGCATTCCCAAATTCATGAATTAAAATAACTTTTTCGTAACAAACATTAGCACACCCACTAAAAGGAAAGAGAAGCAAGTTAATCTCCGCATGATAATACTTCTAAGAGTGTTTGCACTAAAACCACGAACATCTGCTGTGCAACGTCACAAGAACCAAGCAGTGAAGAGACTAGCCATAGAAATCTAAGCTACTCAAAAGTAGATGGCGTTGGCGAAATAAGCAAAATAGCCAAACTTGTTGACTGAGGATACAAACCGGTTATGCAAAGCCATGCATGGATAGCAATGATGGTGTGGTACTCATGGAAGGATGATTTTCAAAGCTTAATAAGCCAACCAATTCTAACGAAATCATTACATCGCTTCATACAAACAAATTCATGTGTAGGCAGTAAAATTTGGTCTGGCACCTACTTTTAAAGAAGCGACTAGAAGCTCCAGGAGACTTTGACGCCGCATATTCAGCTGGTCCAAGAGTAAAACTCTTTGGAAGAGAGTACTGTAGTTTTCTTGCAGATGGATCAAATTGATTATCTGACCTACATTCGTTGGTCTGACTGTCATCCTTTGTCGACATTATCGCCTCACACTTTTAACTAGTTGTAACAGCAACTGACATTTATTAGCAGAACAAAAAGGGAGTATTTGCGAAACAAAACTGCTGGCACAAACAAGGGGATTCAATAGAGTAAAAATGATTTAATGGAGTAAAACGGTGGTACGATCACCCCTTTACTTGCATTAAAAATGTAATGCTAGTTATAAAGTTAATAGTGGGGTCAGTATCCAACTAAATAACTAAGAGTTCAGATGAAAATAAGGAGAATAAGCGAAGCCTTACCAAAAATATGAATTCAAAATACGGGAAAAAACCTATCTTCAAAAGTTATAAAATTCGCTTCCTTAGGATGCAAATGAAACCGGTCGCAGTTACGACTCAAACAGAACTAAACGCTCACCACTGCCCAAGAAATACGGCCTGACTAACCACGATGATCCGCAAAAACCAAGTTGGTCACCGCAATTAAAAGTTCATGGACCAGTCCCCTATTAAGCCATTAAAACTAACTTAACCTTTAATAATAAAATGCAAAAGGCATTTTGAGCATTACGAAAAGTAGCTTTCACCAGTTACTACATTTAAGGCAGTTTAATGTTTATTTGTTGGAGGTAATTATTTGAATTTGATACTTCATAACAAAAAACTGATTTAGCATAAACTTCTTTTATTTTAATGCCTAACTATAGTCAATGTTACCTTTCATGCTGAGCCTTCTGTGTCCCGCAAATGTTAGTTGTTGTGTATGGAATTTTTTATTTTTCATGCATGAAAATCTCGGCTTTCGTCAAATGTTTGCACACCTTATTTGTTTGCTCTTTCAACTTGTATATGTGATTTTTAATGTAGTGCGCATCCCACTTATTTTTGTGTCACTAATAACTTAAAGAATAAAGTTACTTAAGTGGCCAGTCTTCATAAAGCTGCAGCATGATAAAATTACCTATTGGGGATGTTGTATAAGTTCTCTACTCTTGCGAGGCGCGCTCTTGAAAATTCTGTATTAACGTTGACGCATGCGCTGTTGCCCTTCGTTGCGGTGCTCAGCATGCTAGTTGCTTTGTTTTGAAACAGAACGCTAGTTCTAAGTTTTATTTAATGGCTTAGTCTTGGTATGGAATTTGCTTATTCCTAGGAGTTCCCTCTTTTTTCCGAATTAGATAGCTAGGTGTGTTTTTCCTTTATTTTCTCCCAGCTAGTGGATTTTTTTCAGTGCGTTGGTAGTTCATTTAATTCTCAATTTTATCTGTTTAAATTTTCAAATTACAGTGTCGGTACTTATTACGATAACTCGTGAGCCCTAAGCTACATCGGATATTTTAAGCTCTGAGAACATTTGCTACTCGCCATGATAATTTGCAGTTCATATTTTTCACAAAATCGTTTACTGCTGGGCTTTTATTGTTGTTTGTTTTGGACAGTGGAAATTATGAGTGGCTAAGCCAGTGAGTCCTTTAAGCTTGTTGGTTCAATAGGGATAGTGAACTGACTTGCTCCGTTTGTGTTTTGAAAAATTTCACTCCTTATCGTTTAGACCTTACTTAAAACTGTGTCGTCTAAGTGTATCACGTCGTGAATGTGTCATTTGTTAATTTTCTATCACTGATTTTGGCTTGAACACCACCAAATCTTTTTGGATTCACTCATTCACTGCTTGCCTCTTTTCTGGTTATATCTTTTGCTTTGAGGTGGTTGCTGAAAGGGATAAACAGTAAGGGCAGTCTAGTGAAGACATTTTGATGGCATATAAGCCCTGTGATCGAATTTTCGCCAAGGTGAAGGGGTTTCCCCATTGGCCTGCACGTGTATGTCCGCTTCGAGTGGTATTTTAATTGCTCTTTACAGATCAATGTTCTCCCCAATGACGTGAAGGTTCCAAAGGGCAAATATCCTATTTTTTTCTATGGTACGCATGAAGTGTAAGTTTCTTTTTTTGCTCAATTTTTCTCCCAGTTACTTTTTAGCTCCCAAGGATATCTTTCCCTATGAACGCTGGAAGCATAAATATGCAGTTAGCAGAAATCGGCCATTGTTTCAGAAAGGCCTTGAGGAGATTGAAAATGAACCAGATGTGCTGCTCTATGGAAAAGTGAGCATACATACTACTTTACGAAATGTATTTTCACTCGATTTACTAAAGTGCTTATTGTTTACTTCTCTGAGGATGCTGATGCGGAACAATTTTTATCACAATTTTACGAGTTCAAACGATCGGCCGGTCGTGGCTCTTCTTCCTTAGATGAAGAATTCGTTACTCCTTCAGAACCTCCTATGGGGCATGCGTCCAAGAAGAGTGTTTCGAGAAGTTCAGGTGTGTGCTCAAGGCGATCTGGCACCAAGCACATTCACGAGTCGGGAAAGCAGGTGTCTCCTGATCGTGGTGCGTCATTTTGATTTATGCTTAAATGACTATCTCGCGTGAATTTGTCTTCCTGCATCGTTTTCTTATTTTCATCCTCTTTCTTCCTATGAAATACTTTCTGGCTTCTAATGCATCTCAAAGAGGTTTATGGTCGTTGTTTCGTATACGTTTCCCTACTTATCGTAGGTTTGTGCTCATGGATTGTGATGGTTTTAAGGAAAGACGCATACCGCTTATGCCAAACGATCTTCAATATTTATCTGATTTGATTGCTTGATCTCACTTTCTGCATTAACTCTTGTAGAAGGCCGATTTAGCAAGCGAGTAACAAAAACGGAAAAGCAATCAAGTAGTGTTCTTAATGATGGTGAGAAGTAAGTTGAGCATCTTCATTTGTGTGTCTGGTCCTGTAATCGGCAATTTTTTCCCGAGAGGTTCAAGTTCATCTTCCTAGCTTACCACAGATTTGGGAGGCATATTTGATATCTGGTATTTTCTTGGACTCACACATTGAAATTATTATATGGCACTCGTTTATTTCAAAAGTTAACGTTTCATGTATTTATGGGTTCGGCCTCTAGTTCCCCACTCTCAGTTCCTCATACCAATTTATGTGCTTTGTCTTCTGCTTTCATATGCTCTTCAAGCTTCAAACGGTTATTATTTGCGCCTCAGACTGACGACAGACAGTGCTGCTGGTGAAAGACTGGAGTCGCCATTGGACTCTGAAACTGGTGAAGTTAATCGTGGCTCCACTGATACAATATCGCCAACGAATAGAGCTCCTGCAACTACAGCACTTGGTCGTCCGATGCGTAAGTCGGCAAGTAAGTTTTCGGCCATGAGGCTCCTTAAAGCTGGAATTACGTTCGGTGACGACGAGGGCTCCAACGAGGACGCCGATTGGCATCCTACAGCCGCCCACAATAATGATGCTTCCGATGACTATGTACCTCCTGACAAGGTACGTTTTGTGTCTTACGTGCCCTTGTTTTCTGTCGGTTTACCCGCCGAGTCGATTGGTGTCTATAAAGTTGTAGATCTTTGGTAGTCTTAAACAGTGATGAATTTCGACTGTTGGGTCAGTTCCTCTACTGTACTCCTTTAAATCTGACTTTATACAATTTAGGCTGACCAAAAACGAGTTTTTATTTGTATACGCCTCAAACTAATTGAGCATATGCATGCTTTCCCCTCCGATTATTCATGCTGCTGCATGAGGTATTTACTCAGATTAATCAGACTAAGGTATTCATTCCCATCGTCTGAGGAACGAAGATCTCACTTTTTTTAAGTATTCTTTCTGGGTAAATAAGTGTTGTTACTGGCAGCTTGTCTGGTTTTTAATTAATTAAGGTACTAAACTTACTACGTTTATAGTGTAGTCATTAGTTGCGAGCTCGACTACCGGGCCACATGCTTACTCTCTTCACTGCAATTACAACATGGTAAAAATTGTATTGATTTTTCCAGAAACTATTCTTTTCATCAATTCCAAAAGATTACATCGAAAAGCTCCTGTATGTTGACTGATAATCTATTCTTAAGGGATATCACCTTGATTACCAGACATCAAGCCTAGGAAGTGTTTGCATTTTCTGTAGTCTCCTACTTCACCCAAAAGTTCTCAGCATTCAAGGGATGGTTCTTATCAAAGGGGGTTGAAGAAGCAGAAGGATAAACCAAAATCGGTAACTTTCGAAAGGTTGAAGCGTCCAATATCATCCTCTTCAACCGAGGAGTCATCCACATCTACGGACCCAGACCGTCGCGATAATCGAAAACGATCGCTTGTAAGCGAATCACAGCGATACAAGAAGCGTCGAACCCTGCCATCTTCGCTTGCACACCGGCGAGAGCGATCAAGAGTGAGGAGAACTTCCGTTACGAGAGGTTACCCAAGGCATTCCAAAACTTCTTCCTCAGCCTTCTTGAATTAATTTGATATCTATCATTTCCAACGCCCAAAATTCTGAGCATTTTTTTCACTCACGATGTTTTACATAGCAATGCCTTTTTTATGAAGAATTTCAATTGTAATCACATTGCTTTCGACTGGGTATTGCTTTTACTCCGTTTCGCTATCAGGACTTCGCTGGCTGGACTGTATATGATAATGCGTTTTCATCTCCGTTGCTTTATTTGTTATCTGACCTGCGACATAAATTTACTTTCGCTTAGGGCTCTTCCAGCGTTAGCAGGCCTCGTCTAAAACTGTCAAAGTAAGCCTTTTTTCTATGTAGGTTGTTAGCTTTTCGCAACATCTATTAGGAATTTTAGAAGTTTATTGCTCTCATTAAAGCATCGCCCGCGTTTTGAAATGTCTTCTCTAGTAATATTCCCTTCAATGCATAACTAAAGTCCCTCGGTATTCTTTGTACATATCCTCGTCATTTTTAGTGTTTCAATGACTGCAGAGGAGTTAAGTAATCGTTTAAACAATCGTCAGAACTACCAGAATGGGCAAAAACAGCTCGAAGGTTCGTTTCGCTTCTCAAAGCAAATGTACATTGATTAATTGTACTCTCAACAATGAAACTTGCTTGGTATATGTAGTTTGTATTTATCGCACTTGGATGGGTGGCATACTTCTTGAAATTGAATTTCACAAAACTATTTTTTTTACTTTGATAAACAGAGCTGGGAACAGAAGCACGGCTTCATAAAATCGACATTGCAATCAAGACAAGTCTCATTCGAGGTCAAGAAGATATCCCTACCTGTCTTCAGCGGTTGGAGGCACTTGACAACATGGAGCTCACTCTTCCCGTTCTCGTCAAGTGCGGCGTCATTGTCGAAACGATCCGCAAGGCGAGTCCGGTTTTCCTTTACTCGTGAATTATCATTTAAACCTTTAATAAGCAAAGCAATTGTTTAGTAAGTTCCATAGTGCTATTTTTCGTATTTGCTTAATGAAGCTTGCTTTTTTGTAAGTGCTGCATAGGATGGGTTGCAGTGGTTAAAGTATTGCATTTTATGTAAATAACAAATAATTGCATTGGACTTCTTAATGTTGTTTTTTTTCTACTTCTCACTATAGTATTTGAACTGATTTTTAGTTTCCGCAGTAGAAACCTTGGCTCCATATTATTTCGACTGAATTCAATTCGACTTCAGCCTTCTTCTGACTGTTCATGTGTACCGTTTGCAGTGTTCGCGTTACAAGCCTTCCATGGATGTGAGAATTGCTGCTCTCAAGGTTTTTAATCGGTTTTTGAAAATAAGAGAAAATGCGTCCAAGGAAGAGGTATGCTGAACTCACACTGACAGTTGCATGTACTTCGATTTTTTTTGGGTATTTGGCAATCATACCCTTCAAACATTTTAGATGGAGGAGGCTCATGCGGAGTTAATTGCAAACAATAAGCGACTGCTCACTTCGAGTTCCCAAACAGGTCCCTCATCGGTCGCTGATATCTTTCGGGATGTACAACAACCTCGGGCAAGCACCGCTCAACAGAAACCACCTCCTCCGTCGAAATCTCCAATCCAGCCTACCAAATCCTTAGCGCCTCCTTCAAATGCGGCCTTACAGGCCTTACCATCACCAGCCTCACCATCTGTACCACAGCTGCCGATACCCTCTGGTGCCACTCCTGCATCTCACTCCTCTACTCCTCTCCCTGATCAGCCTGCATGTCCAATTCAGGACGTCCCAGGTCCCCTCTCACCATCAAACGGATCGGACTCCGAAGGATTAGCTCCCTCACTTGGTGATTTGGAGGGTGGAGAGAGTATGGAGAGTGACGATGATTCTGTTCTCTCGCCATCGAATTCTCTCTTTAAGTCTCTTAACGCTGAAGCTACTGTGGCCGCTGTTAAACAGGTCTTCTTCCAACGTACCAGGGACAAAATGGCTGCGACGATTTCAAGGAATCAACAACCGGCTTCCTCTCCGCAAACTGAGTTGCAGCCATCGACAGTAACGTTGGATTCTGATGCTTGCGTACCACAATTACCTCATTTTTGTTCTGGTCCCTCCTCAACCCATGTCCCTCCTACAAATCTGTTATCCTCTTCCATTCCCTCGTCTTCATCCTATCAGTCATCTTTTGACGTCGAGTTACACCGTCCACCACCTCCCCAGGTACAGGAAGCAGGGATTCGACGAATTGATCATCTCTCACCAGAAAACCGACGCCGTCTAGGGAGAGAGAGAGCTCGCAGCCCGCATGCCTTACCACATCCATTGGAGCATTATCAAAAGTTTTTGCGCAATGGGGAGGCCCACTTACCACCGCCACCGCAACTGTCTCCGCCTCCAATTCTGCCGCAGCCGTATGTTCGCGGTACTACTGACGACTTGGACACACGAATTGCACGTCTGTTAGAGGCTGCGGCCCCTCAGTCCCATCAGCGGCAGGAATTCCACTCTTCTGATACTTTGTCCTTGCCGCCTCCACCTCCGCCTCCTCTACCGCCTTCCCAAAATCTCATTTTATCGCACAGGCCTCCCCCTCTGCCACCACACCCTCCTCTCATTCCTACAGCGGCTCCGTCCGGCTACACTCCCGCTTCGCCTGTTTCAGACGGAGCTAACGATGGACAGTACTTCGATCTGCTCAACGTATGGCCTCTGCAACAAGGCCATGGTTCTGACAAGGTGTAAAAAATATGGATATCTAAAACGGCACAACTTTCTCGTTGTTGTTCGTTTGTATCATAGGCCTCTGGCTGAGTGTCTCATTTTTTGACCTGCAAGCACGGAAGTGCATCTCTATCCCAATGATTGTCCATGTGTTAATCGTAAAATAATTGTTTATATTTCCACCGTCATTACTCGTGTTAATGAATGTGTTTTTGGTTTTTAAGTAATGCAAATATGGTGCAAACCATAATGATCCACTTTCCAGTTTCACTAATGTCCTTTAGTTCATAGTCAACTGCTTTGAGTAATGTTTTGGCGGATTTCGACCCTTAAGAGACGCGTTACTGGGTGCTTTTAGTGGTCATTTCGTCTAGAAGACTCCACAGGGATGGTTAAATATGGATAATTTGACTCGCGGATGTACAGAGAGGATCAAGTGATTGGAATTGTTGCGAGACTTGATTTGATTTGCAATTTTTTTTGCTGTCGTACGTCGCTGTGTCATGATAAGCAGTGGTTTTTCTGGTTTGTAGTGTTCATGTGGGTCACGTCACCGAGGTTATTTTCACTAACACAGATTGGGAAAGTCCTTGACTTTAACTGGTCTCGGTTTTGGCTGCATGCAGGTAGTAGGTTGTTGAATTTATCAAGTTTTCACGACTGATCTGTATTTCAACGATAGTTTGGGATTTACCGTCTCGAGCAACATTGTAATGGTCTTTCAACAACACTGTTCGGGTCAATAAATGTACTTTATTCATTAGCGTAACGCAGATCCTCTATTTGAATGTTCGTAATGCCGCTTGTTGGGTGGCGATACTTGGCCTTTCAGACGGGCCAATTAGTTGAGACAATGCCATCCCTTGGTACGCTGAGTGAGTGTTGCGTACTATGCCAGAAGACCCAACCTCAATGAACTGAGCCAAATTAAGGTGTACAAAGCACTTTATCACTTCAATTACCCTATGCAAGCCATTTCAATGCGCGCACTGGCAGGACATGTGTAGGTTCATCTGTTGCGTTTCACTTTAGCGTTCTGAGTTCTGCATGAATTATAAACTTTGCCCATATGGCTGCATGGTTCTAGGTGGGAGAGCGATCAATGGCGAATGAGATGGCCGAGCAGTTAAATTGGCGGGTTGAAGCGGCACCGCGAGTGCGTTCTGTTCTGCGCAGTCGTGCGCAACGTATGACTTTACTGATTGGTTTAAGTAGAAGTGACGTTGTACACGAAGATGGTTTCGTGCAGTTGGCTTTTCGTAGACGAACTAATGATGCCATAGGTTTAGAAGCACTTGTAAAGTTTTCAATGAATCTATCGAGAATGATGTCCACGCTGTAGTCCTTTGTGAATGAGCAAGCTCTGTCTTGAAATAATACACGCTTCTCGCAGTTTATTATAACCATTCTCAGGAAACATAGGTCGGATATATTGTTGGTTTCGCTAAAACACTGAACAGTTCTACTTTTAGTCTAGTTCGCTTAAGGTAAAGTTTAATTACTGTAGTCACTAGACCACAGACCCTTATGAATGCACGTTTAGTTATTTTACTCGAAATCCTTTGGTCATTGCAGTTAAACACATGACTGATGTCTTTCGTCACTACTATTCAACTCGATTATTTGTGCTATGTAGGATTCATTTCATAAGATTACCTGACTTAGGCTTATACACCCATCAAAAATCTTTCGAGCACTGCTATGAGGTGCGTCGTTAGTCGCTGTGAATGAGGATGACGTCTTTCTGATAGGACCCCTTATTGACAGAGGTGAGGGAGCAGGCGGGTGGCGACCGGATGGATGTGCAAGTAATTCGACGGTTGGATAGCATAGAATGTAAAGAAGCGAATAGAAACCAGGAGCTGAGCGTGGATCAGTGTCATTTCACTCATTGCACATTCATGCATGACGTGACTCAGTTGAGGAGGCCTAAACCAGGTTAAGACTTTCAAAGGGGTGAGGAAATCCGTCTCCCTTTTTGGTTTCAAAAGTCCTAGGAACAGAGGGTTCTAGCATGCGGTCCACATGCGGTCCATAGTGCTCTTTAATTATTCAATGGTAACCTCATTGTTTGTGGTGGGTATCTCTGCGTCCACTATCAAATTGCAAACTGACACTTTTATGGGTCATTTTAAGCACGTATAGGATTTCTTGACAATAAAACAGACTAAAATAGAAGTCCATTTATGTGGGGAGGCGGTCATTGGTTTTCTGTTTATTCTGTCGTTGCATAGCACCTTGCTTCACCATTTCCCTATAAAGGATCATGTTTTAGCAACACCCTTATAAATTTGTCATTTCTCTCCGCCTTTTGCTTTCGCTTTGTCTGCATTTTTAAATACATGTGATGCTGTTGCCCTTCGCATTCTAATGCCCTTAGTCAGATTTCACTGTTAACTTTGATAGTTTTGCTTGCCATTTATCCCGCTCCTACAACTTTACGGTGATCGCATTCTTTAAGCGGAAATTCTTACTCCTAATAATTTAAAAATGGTAGATAGGAAATTTGAAATCTGCCTGTTACTAATAAACAGTTCCCCTTATTTTACAGTAGACGCATGGCGAAGTTAAAAAACAAATTCTTCTCTTATTTCATTGGGTAAAATAGACTTGAATGATGCTTATTCTATGGCAGGTCTGTCTACACATAACATGTTTGAGTGTGTGGCGTGAACGCATGTGAACACCTTCTGTGCAAGAACTTGGACCAAAAAGGGCGTTTGGGAGGAACACAGTGGACACTGCAGCTGTGGTAGTGAGTTGCTGTAGATAGGTCAAGGGTAGAAAGGAGGCTTAAGGTGTCGGTACGTGTGATCCTGTTGTCTGATTGTATGCTTGATGCTGAGACACTTGACGATTTTTTGCCCGTCTTTGTGCTCTACGAGCGCGTCGCTGAGACAGCCATGCCGCGCGCTGCTGAGGAGACATGCGAGCCAGCCGCTCCTTTCTGGCTTGTCGACGGCGCCAGCGGCGCTCCTTCTCTTGCCCATTCTTCGGTTTCGCCTTCATCGGATCAGCATTTTGCCGCTGGCCGGATTGTTTGCGTTGATTTCGCATTTTTCGCCGATGCTTTTTCATTTTGCGGTTTCCTTCTGCAGCATCATTCTGAAAGAGGCCTTCGAAGGGGACTGGTAGGTTCCACGGTGGTGTAGGTTGCCTTGATTGGGTTACCCATCCTTGCCTACTCCAACTTGTTCGCACAGATTGGCGTGGGGGCATTGGAAGTGTTGTGGTTGTTTCGGTATGATGAAAGCCATCCAAATTCAATTCCACCTTTGTATTTGGATTACAGAGAATTGCTCGAGGTATAGTGCGAATGTCACGAAGAGCATCACGGAAACCCGGAGAGTCCTTCTGCCAAGCCATCAATGAGGTTATCTAAATCAAGTAAGCCATAAGCTATAACTAACAAAACTGAGGTAAAGAGCTAAGACTACGGAAAATAGAACTACTCACAGTGGGGTCAGAACCAAAGCCTACTTTTGGTCTTGCCACTATCAGATAATACAGAAATGTACTGTAATAGCTTCATATTTATTAAATTTCACAAGTACTCTTTTGGTCTTCTAAACACTTTCGTCGATGTTCTGAATCGATGATTTCAAAAACGTTGATTTTGATTGATTCATTCAATATTCCTTTTTGCCATACTCTCTTGTGTTCACCTATGCAGCCCAATAGAAAACATTTACTGATGCAATGATGAGACACGCCTCAACTTTCCTACCCACAGTGGAGGTGTATGTGAGTTTGATTTAGCATTCCGTTACTGGCCTAACCTATATATTTGCCGTTGCACTCCCTCACCTGCATGGTTGGTGACGCGTTGGTGAGGTTAAGACGAGATTTGTCTAACCTCTTGGCCATAACTAGCCAACGTGTAGCAGAATTCGGTGCCATTGGTGAAGTGGGCAGCTGTAGTGAGCATCCTGCACATTCCAGCAGCATGCTCTGGCCCAGCGACGTTTCCATTGCGGGTGGAAGGGGAATTAGCGAAGAACGCTTGTCACGGCGACGTCTCTTGCTCAGCCTTCCTCGAAGTCTCTCTTCTCGTCTACGCTTTCTATTCGAATGATTGTAGCTTATGCGACGTTGATAAAGTGCATGCATCTTAAATCGAGACTTTTATTATGTATCCTTTACCTGCGTTCAGACTTGGAGTACTGTGCAATGCCGTTGGTGTCCTTCGACTCCGCGACAGGTGACATTTGTGATTTTGATGCAGGGGTGGTGGAAGGGAAATCAGCAGGTTGATCATATGCCAGCATATCAGTTACCCCCTTTTCCAGGTCAAATTCATGCTTCAATCGTCTCACTTGGCTAAGCAGCAGTAAGCGCTCGTCGTTGGTGTCCACGAAGCCGGTGGAGGAGGCTAAAAACCCGTTTGGCTTCGAACTGCCTGGTGAATGTATGGGTGGCTGGGGTAGTAGTTGTTCTGAGATCCGATCTAGGCTGACCAAGAGGCTCGATGTGTTTCCAAAGGCTGTCACGCCCGAGATTTGACTCTTTATCACTATAATTTAATAAGCATGCTATATCAAGCAAATAGCGAAGACAAACGAAGTTCTAATCAAAAGCATACTCGTATTTCATGAGAATAAAATTTTATTTCCGTTTATAAATCGCACGCTTTCAATGGGTATAGATCCTAAGTGTCATTGGTAATTCTGTCCACATTGCAGACAATCAGTGAAATCTTAATTTAGGTGACACGCACCTCAACCACTTTATAGCACTTTAATGCTAAGATTCGCAATCAATCTCTCAATTTAAAAAAACGCAGCCCTCAGTCCGAGTGCACAGATCGCCACACAAATATTCCTTTTTTGCGTATTTCTTGTTGCTATTGAAAAAGTTTGATTCGCATAAAGATTTACATTATTTTGATGCACAAATTTTTGTTACGCAAGTGTGACTCATCGTCTGGTTCCTGTTGGAAGGTATTCAGTCGAGAAAATGCTGAACTTCTTCGGAGTTGGATTTCCCTTTCCTACTCGCATCCGTCCACACCACACTTTTGCAAGTGTCAATCAGGCTAGAGGAGCTCCTCTCCCTAATCTTACAGGCATTTTTTTGTGGTGGCATCGAATTGGCAAACGAATACTAGCCACAGTAAATGCCCACTTACTTTCGCAACAGTTTTAAGTGATTAAATTTCAATTGTTAGATTTCGCAGTCACCAATGTGCATCCGTTGATAGGTTCATAATTTCGAGTTCATGGTTAAAGTTAATTTTGAATCAACAACTGCCATCCCAAATCCCCTTATGGAGGTGGGAGAGCAATCATTCGATTTTGTATGCAATCAGCCTGACTGGAGGGCTGGTCTAACATCCTCGATCACAGGTGAAAGTGTAGGCAGGACGAAGTTATGAAGATGGTTCACAGTGGCATTGAAAAAGCCTAAATCGTTGTGATAAGTACAAAAATCTTGGCAGTCATCCTAAGTTGGACAAAAATGTCACACACATGCTGCGTTTCGTTGCATCGACAATTCTTGCTGTCCTCCCACCGAAGGAGAGCTTAACAGTAGGGCTAATGTACTTCAATCACTGGTCAAGCACAGAATGTCTGGTTGCATGCCGAAAGGCGCAGATTGTCTATGAGTTATTTATTAGAATCATTTTATTTTTTAAGATCTTGCCGCCTTTAACGATGGTCCTGGAAACAGACTTCCCTCCCTTTGAGAGGCGTCAGTTGGTTATTTTAGGTTGCAGAACGCGCGGCGTGGGTAAAGACCGTTGCTCTCAATAGTTCGAAACTGGTCATCCTAGAAACAAACAATCCCTCCACTTAAGCAAGCACCCATTGTGCACTTTCAAAATTATTTTTTTCATCCAACCAGCTGCAACAGATAGGTCTTTAGCGTTTCGTAGGCATTGGTGACACGGTTCTGATTGAAGTTTTGCGAGCTTTATCCCATGTATCCATCAAATTAAGCCCTAATGACATCGCAAAGCACTTTCCTCAAATCCAACACAAAAAAATACAATTCGGAAATCCCAAAACGGTCATTTAATTTTACTAATGCGTCTCTTTCTACTAAGAACATTACTATTTCAAAAGCACTTTAAAGCAAAAACAACCTACCAACGTCTGCCTGACAGTACTTTCTGACAATATTCTCCCTACTAGCCTCCTGGGCACACGGACTGCAGGTCACTAAAACGAAGGATGGGAAGAGTTATTGGAGCTTCACTCTCCGTCCGTCAGCATTACATTTTACTTTAATAGCTTATACTCTGTTTTGTTTAGAAAAACATAGTGACCTCTACTTGATGGCACGAGGGAATTATCAGAGAAAGGAAGCCGTCTGAACTGCGACGATGCCAGAACGAAGGTAGTTGGCATAAGTAGGTGCATCCTCCTAAACACTACATGTCCATCCCACATTTTTTTCGTCAAATTGACCCATGTAACCAAACAACCTGCTAGTGTCCCTTTCTTTTAAACTGGTTTTTCTTCCAAGTTTTTGAATCTAAATATGTGATAAGCCACTCGTGGTGGCACAATTTAGTGAATACGTCGACGAAAGGTCTAATGAAAAAAGTAAAATTATTCCTCACAATGCCACCATTGTCACTAAATTTGCTGAGGCACAACCTTGAGCACCGCACAGACCGTTGAGTCACGTCAAACAGCGAGTGGTATGAAACACATTATAGCTACAAATGCTGTAGCTTTCATTCGCTTGCATTCAACAAAAGTTTGCTTTTCAACATCGTGGTAATGCCGAATTTTCGACAACGGTGCTTTTCGGTTTAGATAGGGCGGATACCCTCTAGAAGGAGCTACTACATATATACTGATGTCCTGGAATGTTCAAACAGGTCAAAGACATTGAGGAACGAAACAACACTAGCGACCTTACAGGGGACTTTAATGAACGTCGGTACCGCCAGTAGTTCCGTTCAATTGTTGCCATTATAGTGAGCTAACAAATGCTTCCAGCTGGCCAAAATACTTGGCAACGGAGGTAGATTTCTAGAGTTGTTGGTTTCAGTGCTAAGAACGTAATTTCGGTCTATTGAAAGCCACAAAGAATATACAATGCAATGAGTACCTTTTCTAGATCTCATTGAAGTAAAGGTTTTTAAACCTTTAACAGGCCAAGTGATTTCATTCGAGCGGTCATCGAATTCGAGGACCCCTTCCCTTGTCTACCTAAGTTGCCCTTCAACTTATATATCTACTTTGAACCTGAATAAACTAGTTCCAAGCAATTTTCTGGATGTTTCAAAAGGGAAAAGCCGACACAAATAAGTTGTGCTTGTTAGTTGCATCATGGCTGATTTATTACAGAGTGTGCAAATTCACCCTCATGATGGTTGCGAACGCATGTTCCTTATCAGCATGTAATGCTGAGATCTCAGCTTTTACAATGCAACAATGTTATTCAAAATCAAATGTGTATGCATTAAAACTGACTTTAAGGTGTATCATTGACTATCAGCTCTTCACATTCACCATCTCCTCCCCATTCCTCATCCTCACAGGTGGGCTTTGCAGCTGAAATTCATGTGGTTGAAGGAAGCCCTTGGCTGCTTTATAATTTCATGGCAGTTAAGAACATTTGATTAAAAAATGTTGGTGATATTTTCACAAGAGCACTTCATATTTCGACGCTACCATTTTGTTTCGAGAGTACAGCGAACGCATTGGTTCCGATTTTCTTGGAGTTGAAAGTTGAATGAAATTCTTATCTGGAGTTTGTTCAATACAATATTTCCGACCTTGCACGTCGTATTACATCGAACTTGAACCCAATGCATTAAATAATAAATGTGAATACCGCCAGACGACATGAAAGACAATCCATCGTAGTTACATTTGACAGTGCGCACTTTGCCGCACGAAGTGTGCGGCAGATGTTTCTGATGGATTTAGCGATAAAGCTCCGCGAGATGATCCGCACTCGTGTGTGTGCACGCAGAGTTCTGCTTTTGGTGACTTTCGTTTCCGGACAGTATTTTCCCCGTCCAAAACAGCACTCGTTTTCCCCTATGGCCAATCTTCTACTCGAGTTCGTCTTTGATAGCATCGCACGTTGCCAAAACACCGGCTACGGCTTCTGACAATTTGCCCTTACGTGCATGGCTTTTACTGTCCTTAATGTATGTCTCCTCATTGTAAATGGCTGTTTTTGGCTTGCTTCAATGCAGCAGGGTAATAGATATGAAACGCAAAATGTTCCTTGAAAGACCTATTGGCATTGCCACATTAAGGAAAACCACAAACGCTTCCGTTTGGCTAACCGCAGGTGCCTTTTATGCAATCCACTTATTTAAACTCCAATTAAGCGTTGAAAACGTTTCAGCGCACCTTTGCATGGGTGCCCAGAAAATGTACGCTGACAGTCACGTTCACCTTTTGAAACGTTTGAATGTGACAGCTCTGTAGGGTAAGCAAGGGCTTTTATAAGGCAATGCATGCCCTACCAAGGGACCTCACTACTCCTTTGTCCCCAAGGCGCCATTGGAGTATTTTTAGCCAGGGCACAAAGCTTAATTCTCCAAATCGCTAACAAAATGCACCCAACCACTTTTATTTTCGTTCGAATGTATGTGTTTGAGTAATATATTACCACAACCATAAACATTCCCTTTCAACACACGTTTTCGGCCACAAACGAGGCATTAAATGTGCTGTAATATTAAAATGCCCAGAATTGGAGGCAGTAAAAGCTCCTATCATTACTTTCTGTCTTGAGGTCACTAAAATACTTTGTATGAATAACAGAATTAGGTGAGTGTGGTAACAAACCCCAATGAGGATTGGATATTATTTGTTTTTGATTGGATGGTATGCACTCGCACCGCTTAACCATTCGCTTTGCTGATTGGGAGATTTTTAGAACTTTTTAAACTTCTGTATTAGTCTAAGTAGGAAGCAACAAAGTGCTCATAATTTTGACTCGTCCCGCAGCACAATCTCAAAATGTGCATTAACCATTCAATAGTCGCCAACTTTCCTTCCCATAGTCAAACTTATGCTCAGCCGGTAGGACCTATTTTTGAAGTCGGTGCTGTTACTATCCATGTAGCCTTTGGATGTGATTATATTTCATCCTTACCTCCAAGTTCAATAAATATCGGAGCGTTTACTTTTATCGAAATGACAAATTTTTTCCAATGTCGGCAAGAGCCCGACACTTAATCACCGAATTTCTCGCTCCCCTTTGCATAATTAATGCGAATAAACGCATAGATTACGTAGAAATCGGTGTTTGTTTGAGTGAGTACCCATCCCGTTCAATTTTGGCGATGCCGACGCTTGTTAAGTAAACTGGAGATGGCGAAATCTAAATTTACTTGTTGTAGATGTGATACGATGAGGTTCGCAACTTTGGAATGTCGGAATGTTTGTATTGCTAAATTGGAGTTCAAAAGTGCTTTTGCATTTTGTGGTAGCTTGTGCTATTCCATACTCTCTCGGATGCAGTTTTAAAAGGAGCACATTACTCACCAGTTTCTCTTCTGGAGCTTATGCACATGCTGATCTCCTCGCTGGGGAAGCGATCGCAGTCCACTTGTTGAGGCCATTTAAATCCAAAGAGATACATCCTCGACACACAGGCCGAACGTACCTCAGTACAGAACTCACGGCAGGGCAGGATTGGCATAACTTGGTGGGAGTGGAGACAAACAGGATTGTAGACGGTGCAGACAAACTTCATAGCTTGAGGATGACAGCGTGAGCTTAGGAGGGCTATCCACACGTTAGCCTCCTGAATGGACTCAGGGGAGGAGGGAGAGTACGAGCAGTAATTCATGTCTGGTGGGAGGGCAGGACACTGCCAGAGGGAGCCGGGATTTTGCCTACGACCCATAGGGCTGAGCAGCCACTTAGAGAGGAAGGCTGCCCCATCCGCATGAGCCAAAACCAATAGGAGTGATAGGACCGGTGCGAGTTTGTGCATTTTTGAAGAATTTCGGTTTCCTGAATTTCAAGTATACTCCATTTTAGGACAGGAAAATACGATGCATGTGTGCGTGGGTGCGCATGATTTTTAACTCATCCATTGAAGATGGAAGGGTGCACAAACGCGGCGGTAGTACCTGGCTCTCTTTGTGGCCAATCAGATTCCTCCTGCAGGGAGTCTTGGCCAATCACGCAAAGCTGTTCGCTTCGACGTGTGTACGGACCGATTAAGTGCCCCTCTTTTCACCTCCGGTTTTTTTCCTTACTTTTTGAATTTTAACATTTTTGAGTTTATGCTTTTCCGATCAGGAACTGTCTATATTTAAATAAAGTTAGGAGCATACGTGTTCATCTACTCACTTTGGTAATGTCGGGCCGAGGCATAAGTTGTGAGTTGCCTCAACGACATTGAATATAGTTTCTCCAATCACTTTAATGGTCTTCATGCCCTGAACGTCAGGGAGGTATGAAAATATCTTACCTTGCATAGAAATATTTTTAATACTTTATGCAATGTGTCAAAAAAGGATTATGAATCGGCAACTTGGTGCTGCAGCTGAGAGCAATACATGAACAGAATCGCGAATATTTTGAAAACAATTGAAAAAAAAATCAACCATTTTTCAGTGAGTTGTAATTTTTCTCTTTTAGACGATTTCAGTAAGGTGACTGAGACAATCACATCACAATTGTGTTTTTTGTAAGGTCGGTTACTTTTCAAGCTATCAAGCTATCCGAGACAGAATGGTAGACTTCTAAAGAGAAGTGTCCAAAAATCAACTATTTAACAGCTAAGATTAACAAGTTCGTTGACACGTCAGCTCCTCAATAAATGATAATTCACTTGATGGTGGCAGATATTACGGTCCAAACTTGACAACACAGGCGTACGAGAGATGAGCACTTTTGGTTTATGAAATGATGGCGACTTTCAGTTAAGTTGCCTTTTATATCTTTGTCATAGACCTGTTTCTGCTGAAAACCAAAGGTTTACCCTTAGCACGATTGTTGGATGTGCTAAGCAATTCCCATTAGACTATGGTGCATTGAGGGTCGAGTATGACTCAGTTGATTCACCCTCTTTTACACAACTTATTTCTTTGCTCTTATTGGGCATTGGCTTGCTTTTCTGTTGTACTGCTTTTGCCAAAAATATGCCATCTAAGGTAATATAAACAGAGTAGCCTGCTTTCTGGCATCTTCCAAAAGAAAGGGTTACGAATTTCTTTGCACAATTTATCTCCTCTTTTCGAATTGGCTCCCGAAAATCTAAATTTCCCTCCCTCCAATTAAGTCGGTATTGGCATATGCTAGAAAAAGAAGAAGTTTTCAAGTTTTTCAGTATTGCTGAACCTGGTGGGTGGGTTTGAAACATAAAGTCCAAATTAAGTCAACTTTGAAATGGTTTAAGCTTCGCTGTTGATTCCGACAAGTCGTAATGACGTCTCGGCAAATTCTCGAGTTCAATGATCGTGACAATCAGAGTGTTGGAGTGAACTTAAAATCAACCAAAACGGGTAAGCTTTGTAAGTTGTGGAGCGGATTAGTCCCACAATCCATGTGCTAACAGATGGCAACATATCTCAAGAGCCAGCAAATTGCTCTTCTTCCACACTGTAGTTTTTTTTTAATATTATTTGAGTTGATTGACTAACCTACTGTAAGAAATGACTTTCATGCTTTAGCGGTTAAATACTTAGTAGAGCAATGCGCATGTCACTGATCCTCAACAAACCTACAAACAATCTACCATTTCACCACTGGAAGAATGCGTGTTAAGTATTATGCGCTGGGATATCTCTCCCACTCCCTTTCATTTAATGGAGAAGAAATAAAATACCCATGATAAGAACGATTCTAACGGAAGGCAATGCCTCGGTGTTGTGGGTAAATTTTTGCTAAACTGCATAGTCTTCTCTCCTTTCATGTACCACTTGAGTTCTGCAGACGCATGAAGGAAGCGTCTGAAAATTCCTACACGTAATATAGAAACGAAATCCTATGTTCTTACAAATGTCTGCATGCTCTGCGACCATCCTCGGTCCAGTTACTCTTAACTGATGAACGACTATGGAACGACAGTGTGGAGGAAAGTAACTTGGCCCAGACGCAACAGAAAACTGCTTGTGTATTATTTTTGATGCCACATTATATAAATAAAGTAAGTACCGTAAATACAGTAAAACTAAGGTCATAAAAGAAAACTTGTGCACTTAAGCGAGTGGAGGCTGTAGATGCACTAAGCACCATTCATTGATGCTCTCCCAAGGTTTCATTCCAACGAACTTCTCTAATGTGTTATTATAGCGCTTTGTTCATAACAATGCATGCTGACATTTCACATTAGCTACTGTTTTCCTGTCATCGAGGGGAAGAGACAGAGCACAAGAACGACCTTCGCTTTTGGGAAAGCGAAGTCGCAAATAAAAAGCAAGGTGTGGACACAAGCTAGGGTACCTTTCGGTTAGCTTAAGTCGGTTCTTCGATGCATTTTGCAAACTCTCAATCATGGCAACAACTGGTCACTTGCTCGCTCCTCTCCATTGTCACGCCACTAACCGGCCCAGCTTCACGACGCATGATTAATTAACTACTGACTATACGCACAATAAGTTTGTCAACTTAAAGGCATTGTAAACGTGATGCTTCGCTTCCAAAATCTTAGTTCCTTTTTCGAGTGTAAGAGTGGTTCTCCCATAAAGTACCCACTTAAATAAGCAGACATTGAAAACTGTATGCGTGATTCTTGTGTCGTCTTTGTAGCCTCACATAAAAAAATCTTTTGTGGAACGGAAATAAGAGAATTGGAAAAAAGAATCTGTAATGCTGTAAGAGCGTAAGGCAGTTCATGACCTGCTCAGCTCGTTTACTAGAGGTGCCTCATAGTACTTTTATAACTGTGCTTTGGACAAGGGCTTACGACACGCAAATTGCTGAATTTACTGTGCAAGTATTTCAAGTCAGCAAGATGAACCAAATAAATCTCTTGAGTAGCAGAAACTTTATACTCCTAGACAGAAAAGCTTTTTCGCCTTTGTAGGGATTAGCTCAAAGTGATCACTTTGGAGAAAAGCCTTTACTTGAGAAACAATAACGCGACTGCAACACAACGTTGCAGTGGCCCAATGTGAGCGAGCAAAACTAAACGGTGGCCTGTGAGGCCAACGGATGCCACCTCCTTACATTGGCCTGCGCCAAAACTAGTTGTTTAAATAATTTCACAATCCCTCATTGCAATGACATCCGACGTCATAAGTTAGTCCGCGTTTGTGAATCTTGTAAGCACCAGCACTCTCCAAAATAAATTTCCTCCCCTAAAACACTGTGTCGACAAAATCGAAATTTTTGAACAACTGCCCAACCAATTTTACGTGATTTTCTTCTCTACAATCACAGAATCTTCAACTAACCTTAAGTCGGTTGATTATCGAGACACTAGTGGTAAAATTTCATGAAGGTAGGCAGATGAAAACAATAGAGTAGCCTATACTTGTGTCCTTGCAGAACGCTCAAGAGCACAGTAATCGTGAAAACAAACGCAACTAAGAGAACAAACAATTAATGCAGGAGTAAGACACCTTCAATTTTACTCCACATTTCAAGATAATAAATAGCATAAAGTTAGTTGTAAACAACAGCAAAATAATTAATTTCGGACAAAAGTCCGTAATGCTAGTAAGGCTTGCCAAGCACTATGCATCAGACGGTCGTTTACCTACAAAGAGATGTACACCAATTAACCACATTTAAGTTTCCCAGATGAGAGCTTTATTACCTTGCCACAAACAAGTACATTCATGCACTATAAAATTCTTTGCTAAAAAAAGAAGGAGTTAATCCATATTCCAAGTTTCACGAGAAAGATCAGTGGGTGAAAAGTTTTGCGACCTGGGCTTGAGATCACAGACTTTTTTTTGTTGTTATCGGCGCTTCTGCGGCAGAAATGAGAGTGGTGAGTGGGGCGGTCAAACCAGGATAGGCAACAACGAAGGCTCCGTTGGCCAAAAGAAGGATTATATTAACACCTCCACCGTAAACTGTCAAGGTCATGCTCATGTGAACAATCGGCGCTCCAATCGAGAATATCCGTAACTGAGTCAGCGACTCCATTTCCTGCATGATCAGGTGGCCCGAAGAAGTCGCTATGACAAGTATGTGACTCACCACGTACCTTGTATTCGCTGAAGACGAGAGCGCTGCTGCTAACATTCGCGTCACCTGGGTATTCAGCGGTGGTGATGGGGGCGGAATATGACCCTCCTGAAATACTGACGTCTCCGCAATGCATCGTCCGTTCATGCTGAATCGACTTAGACGCAGCCGTCTATCTTGAGGGCTTTCAACATTCCACTGCACTAAGAAGGAGGTCGAGACGGGGTGAATTAAGAAGTGGTTGATGGTGGCTAATTCAGGAAGAGTCACTTGCCGAGACCACACACCGCGCTTCACAGCGTGCATTCGAATGATGTTGCAACCAAGAGAAGCGCACAATGCAATGTCCAGAGATAGATAGAGAGCTACATTGCTGATGGGAAGTCCACTTTTGTCAGCAGGAAAGAGTCTTACCACCTTAGCCACTTCTGTTGGAGAAATGGGTACGAAATTGGTACTTGTGATCGACGTTCTTCGACCAGAATTCACACCAACATCGGTCACTTTAGATCCACAGCCAAAGTTCAACATGCTATCGTCAAAAGGCATTCCTGGTTGAACGCATGCCTCTACCTCCTCTTGCATTTCGGGTGGGTACCCATCGGGGTGGTTTATTTTAGCACTACTGCCGCCAGGACTGATGGAGTGAGTACAAGACTTATTCTTTGCGCCTTCGGTTTCTAATTTTTTGGCCGCTTCAAAGTCTTCGATGAATGATCGGTCAGCACGCACCTGCTTTTTCATTCGTCCCGAAAAAACAGTAAAATTCCAAACACACACTGTCCCATCGCGACTACCAGTGATGAGATACTGCGCAGCTGAGCCCTGTTGAGCCGACTTCCGGTAGCAGCCTGGGTCAACAGCAAGAGTGGTGATGATGTCTGTGTGGGGTGTCGTTATGAGCGTGTCTAGACGGCACGTTTGAGTGCTATAGACGGCAATGCGGTTGTCCCAGCGTCCCGCAGCATAGAGGTGGCAGCCATTGGTTGACATGGCGTAAAGGTGAGTAGAAGAACACTTTGCCCTTGATTTCGAGACTCTTGATGTGCTTTCACGAGGCGGGTATAGTAGCGGTCCCAAAAAGCGTTGACGCAAGCTTTATAAGGCAACAACGTTTTTTGTATTTAATGTAAGCTCGAAAAGGCATTCGTGAACGCAGTAAGGTGCTTACTTTTTTTAAAAAGCAACCTGATTAAAACAGCCAGAGATGCTTAAATTATTTGCGCCTAGGAGAAGAACAAGTAACTAAACAAATCAACAGACGACCTTTCAGCGATAGGTATAAATACCACACACAGACTATTTTGGGCAAGATTCAGCGCAAGAATTTTGGCTAAACGCAAATGGATAAATTGCCTTTTGCAGAAACACCAACGGCGCAGAGGATGATGGATCTTGCACTCAAAGTTACATTTTCAGTAGGTAAAATTTCAAAATCTGTCATCAATGAAGAGTGTCTGCGAATCGCTGATCATTTCAAACTTACACAAACGCTGGATCGAAAATGAATCAAACGCATTACAAGTATCCTCGTGCAATAGAATGTGATAAACAATAAACAACCTTTCAAGATGTTAAGTAAGCCTCATCCCCTAAAATCCTTACTAGAATTAGGAGCCTGATTGTGTAGATTACACTGGTTAATTGTTAGGAATCTTGTCAACAATGAGGTACCTGGTGGGTGAAAGTTGCAGGCACTCTTGATCAATATGGGCCGGGCTTATAGACTCTGGGTAGGTGGTGGCATTTTCTTTTTGGGACATATCGATGGCCTCCTCCCCTTCTGTTCGGAAAGGACTTCTCCTAGAGCCTCGAATTTGCTGCAGCAGTTTACTCTCTGAAAGAGCTCCTGGCTCATTTTGTGCCAGCGGAGTGAGGAGATGCATTCGAACCCATCCTGCCGAGTCGACAGTTACTACTTGATGTGTAAAGTGGCTACTTGTTGCTGATGTCGTATTGCCGCCGATGTTCCCCACTGCAAATCAGGAGAGTCAAATGTGAAAATTGTTACTTGTTACTTATTACTTTCCAATCATTGCGCAACGCCAACGAAATAGTCCCTTAAATATGAAGAAGACTATCTTTGTTCATACATCCTTTCATTCTCATTTTAAATATTTGTCATCAAGAAATCCATTGTACTTTACTTTGTACCAAAGAAGGCGCATATGGGTATTAGTAAGGCAAACTATTTAATTTCCAGGGATTTTAGGATTTTGTCAACATGTATCAAACATTCCAAAATAGTGGACTCAGATACGCCTATCTTTGTTTTCCTTTGGTTTAACTGGATGTGATTAATATTGCACTCCAATTCCCAACTGAATGTTGATTTTTTCGGTAAGGTAATATTGAAAATGATGTCTCTCAACCCAAAGCACTGTCCAAGGTGCAAAAATGTTTGAGTCGTACAAACTCAATTTGAGACGAAGTTCTCCAAGGTATTTTGCAGAAGGCAACGAAATGATACCAGTAAAACATATTGAAGTTGAGTCGTTTCAATAACGCAAATGTGGAGGTGCATAATATTTTTAAACAGCAAAAAACACAGTTGAGCAATTGATCAACTATTTAGAAGGCTTTCATAAAACAGCAATAAGCAGGAAGTAGCTGAGACAGTGAGAGAAAAATATTTACGCTCAGAGAGCCAGTTTGAAAAAAGTGCTGTTCAAGCTCAATGCAAAATCAAACTAAGTAGACTTCTGATAAGTTTGAATTCAGAGGCGACAGCATACCCGAGGCACCGATACCGCCAGCGACCGAAGACGAGGGCATCATTGACTTAAGGCCAGAGACGAAGCGGGAGCGAGTAGAGTAATTTAGGAGAAGATCGTCGTGCAAGGAGGCGCGCTTCTGGACGAGAGCTTCTCCAGCCTCCATCGGAGTGGCAATGCTCAGGTCCGACAGCTCCACTACTTGATGCGGCTTTACGGCGCTGAACGCCGGTGGGTGCAAAAAACCCAGTTGCGCTGGTGCTGGATGGTAGGAGAAGTAGATCTCAATCGTATGCTGTCAGGAGGAAAGGGAGTTGTTCATATTAGCTCCTTGCGATGCACACCTTTTCCACCACTGGATAACAAGTAAGAACCTGGGTATTAATAATCACACCGTTATCTATCTTGAAGTTATGCAGACAGGATGAGAACGTCAATCTTATTAGGATTTCGAACCACTTTTACATCGGATGATAAAAATTGGCATTTCTTCCCTGATGTGATTACTTATTAGAGGGTTGAACTGACTTTTATGGCAAAATATTTCGTCTGTTGGACTAGTTTTAAACCCAGTCTAACATTCGCCTTCGTTTATTTCTAATGAGTTCAAGGACTTAGAGTACTTGTGTCTAGATTCTAGAAGTGTACTGTTGAACAAATACCAAATGTGTATACCATTTTTGCATTTAACGCCTTTAATAGACGAACTCAAAAAGTAAAGAAAAAGCACAGTCAATACGTTTTTGATAGAGGCCTCAGCATTTAATGATAATTTCAGTTGAGAGTTTTTGGAATGATGCTATAACAGTTCTAAAAGACAAGTCGAACGGGGTACACACCAATTCCACAAGAGTAATATTTGAAAAGTAGTTTTATCCCTAATCCTAGCATCTACATCTTAGTACTGGAAACCTGCCTAAGACGCGCTTACTGCACTCACTTGACTAAAAGGGCTGGATTTGTGCTGGAATATTAACATAGCTAGGAGGCGAGTCAGTCTCATGATAAATGCCTGCGTCTCGGAGACATTTTGATGCGATGGAAGTAAAGTCGCCCAGAACTTCCCACGGCCCTCTGCATGACAGTCCTGACAAAATTATCACTTTCAGTAAAATTGAAAATGACTTTCCGTATTTGATGTTGGTAGCTGCCTGATGAGGGGAAGGTGAGGGTGAGGAGGGTGTTTGGATAAAGTGCCAATGATCGGGCTACGTTACCCATTCTAGAATCGTGCAAGTCATCCAAGGCGTGCGAATCTGGGAGTAAGTTGGCACAACTTCTTTTGGTGCATTACATGGCTTCTAAATTGAGTACAGCAAAACTTGGTGCTTTGCAGTGATGCGGTGATTCTGCGATCCCTGTAGTTAATAACGGAATTCAATGGACAAACACATTTTGCTTTATAACTTTCAGGCAACCTTTGGCTTTTCAAAATCATAGCAACAGAAGCGTTTCGCAACTGGGTTCTTGGCGTGACAATACGCTGTCCTAACAGTGGCAATAGAGAAGCGCGACTAACAATTGCTGAATATTGACAGCAAAGCTGCTTTTGGTGAGATTTCGTCCTTCAGGACACCTCATCCATAAGTTCCTTTAAAACGAATCAAATCATCGCATACCTTCCATACGCAGTTCCAAGTCTCATTCTACGTCATCCATCAATTCTGACCCATTTCAAGTGGCATGCGTGAAAGAGGACCAGTTATCAAAATGAGAGATGAGAAAAAGAAAGCATTAGCCACTCATGAATTTGTCTGCTTGAGAGTTGGAGGCAACTCTAGCATATAAGACTGCAATCCATATGAAGACGGTAAAGTAAATCAACCACAACTAAAAATTGGATGAATGTAATGTAATGTGACAGAAGAATTCCGTATTTTCACCATCTTTGCGAATGTTGAAAACGGATAGCTGTGGCCTTACCTTGTTGTCCAGCTAGAGGGAACAAATGGGATGGGAAAAGTCAACCTTCTGACCATCAACTATCGTTTTCAGCAATGGAGTAAGTTCTAGCGTTCATTCGGAAGTTCATTAAAAAAATGCATCAAAACGAAGTATTTGTGTGCTCACAATGTATGCTGTTAGGACCATTTGAGTTCAAGTTTAAGATAAGATTGTGTATCAAAATCGTCAGCATTACCACAACCAAACATAAACTGTTAAGTGAATGTATGGTTGGCGACCATTTAGTAGTTAAAAATGTGCGTTCGCATTGATTTAAGCTGTTCTAATAACTCAGCCGTCTGGTGGACATTAAAGGACCCTTTCCGAATGAGTTCGCATTTTAAAGAAAGCGGGTTGCAGTTTAGTGACATTTTTATAGATCACGAGGTGAACTAATTGGTAGTAGGTAAGGAAATCCGAAAGAATAAAAACTGAGATATGATGAATTAGAGTTAAAGTGGTTAAGAGAAGCGAAAACTAGCCTTGTTCAATTCAATCGGCGGTTCCTCATCACTGATCAGCGTGGAACGCGTACGCTGACGGGCCAGACGCACGGAGAGCTTCCGCTGGGGTCCAGCGTCCGCGTTACGCTCCGGCGAGGTCTCACGTGAGTTTGACTCTATATTTGCCTTCATGTAGATTATTGCGGCATTGAGAATAGGCAGCTGGCGATGTACAAGCATCTTGTACACCCATTCCGGGTAGCCAATACGCGCCACGTGGGGCACCTTTGGACATGGGGATAGAAAACGTAAATTTCTAGCTTACACTAATTACGAAACTAAAGGCTAATGCTTATTATCAGCTTGTGAATCTGTTTTAAGCGCAAATAAAACGCGAAGCAATATTCATTTCATCATTGTGAAAATTCTTTAAATGCAAGTCTAAACAGCAAATCTTTGTAATGTTTGCGATAAACACAAAACAATGGAAACAAGGCATTTCGAAAGCCGCTTATTACAAAGTATGTTCTGTCAGGAATATAGTTTGGTGCAGGCTAGTAATAGAGCATAAATGATGGTTGCTCACGCGACACATACGAAGTAAGCACAACAAGTGACGGTACTTATTGCATGAATCGGTTTCAACTTTGGCTCTCCCAACCTTTGGGTAGCGTGCATTGGAAGAGCGCAACTGTTCCAAGTCGCTAGGTAATTGCCGTGAATGTTGTTTCTTGATAAGACAAAACTAGGTTGGGAACAGTGGTACATGAAAAGGTAGCGCTTATTGTGCTTTCACTTAAAGCACGATTTCTAACGTGTATAGTAAATTCATTCTCCTCCTCCACCTCCACTCCCACCACCATTGCATCATCATCATCATCATCATCATCAGTTGTACCTCAGCATAATCAAGATTATATAGATACGAATTTTCAGGATTTGAAAAACGAAAAAAAACTGTCTCCAATTTTATTTGTTGACTTGATTGAAGCATCTACCAGCCAGAAAGCATTTTGGTTTAACAACCAAACCGCGATTCCTACAGCGTGACAACCTTCTTATAGGCTTAAACACTGAGGTACAAATATTTTTGCCTTTATATCTCAAGAAAAATAGTGACATACTATAGTGACGGTAGCAAACAACTGTGCCAAAAAACTTATATTTTAAATTCCTAGCTCCCTATGGTGAGAATATCTACCAGAAATTCGAACGAGTTCTACTAAAGAAAATTTCGAATCATTCAAATGCTACACCAAGGAGATAGGAACCACATTCCCCTTCCGCACGGAACTTGACCAAACAATATAATTCTCTATTTATGGTTCTCTTTTGTCTCAAATGACGCACAAAACTTTACAAGGAGTGGCGGTGTAGCGCGCGAGCGCTAAAAGGTCTCAAGATCGAAAGTGGTGGACACTTCCGTTCCGGCGCCATCACCACGATCATTCGCACGCAGTTACACGCGAATGAAGGCAAAGTATTTCAGTTCGAAAATGGGAGAACCATCTGGCCATTCATGCAACTAGAGGCTTTATAATTTGAGTAAAGTGGACGCAGCACTAGATTGTGCGGTCACTTTTAAGAGAAGAGGTTTTCGTTGTCATGAGCTTAGGACTTGATTAAAAGTTGCCCATTCTCTTCCCGGTCATCCGTTGCAACGCCGTATTCTCAGAAATTATGAAAAGTAAGATATTTTGCCTGATAAGTTGCCTAAGTTCGCAAGCCAAATGCAACTACAGTCAAGCAAGATAAATACATCCAGACCAATCATTCGTCCTAAATATACATGTCCTCCAGCGATGCCCACACTAAACACCTCGTAGAAAGGAACCAATGGACAATGACTCTTAACGGAGCCCGTCTCAAAGCACCACATCTTGTTAAGTATCTCAATCACTGATTTTTTTTCTTTGAATAAGCACTAAAACTCATTCATTTACACGACCTCATGAAAACGTAGAAGATTTATTCGTGCGATGCGATAGAAAGGTCGTATATCATCTTAACCCACATGACCATCTCCCACGCACGAGTAAACACCCAGGCTTACGCTGTAAGGAGTTAAAAAGTCACTACCACAATACAAGGATGGAATATTTTGAAGATGACATTTGCGCAAGTTTTATGCCCATATCTTAGCTCCTAAGCAGTGAAACTATAAGGTAGCTTTCGAAGTGCCTTACTTTCCAAAAATGTGGGAAGATCGAGATTGTGTCTACACTAACCAAAGAAATCATTGCCAAAGTGATGATTTGATTGACCAAATCGCCTTAATTAACCTCTTGGACCTATTTCTTAAGGAAAAGAGGTGATTTGCAATCCTTTTACAATCTACGCGGCCTTTTTCATAACAGCATGAACTGAGTCACAACAACGAAATTATGGCAATCGAAACGAAAAAGATCTGTGTGAGCTGTGCGTCGAAACAAATTCTAAGGTTTCTAGACTTGATGTAAAAAGAAGTATTTTCCCACTTTCTTTGGACCATATGGGCCAGTGTCTGCTTAAGAGGTGCTGGCACAACTAATTGTCCGTCAAGCATCAGCGTAGGTGGTCGTTAGCGGCAATATGCCTGCCATGAGCGGATTTCTCCAAGCAGCTGATTTGTTTCATCAGAAGAGCATGTGAATAGTATGAGAAGCGTCCATTCTTGGGAGCGAATAGAGCATGCCAATCAAAAATTCACCGAAATATTAGGAATGAAGTAAAAGAAACAAAAATGACTTTTGAGACAATGTTCATGTTAAGAAAGTGTTTCACGTTCGATTTGTGTTTTCACATTTTTAGGGTCTCTATTCTGCTAGTTTAGCACAGACCTCTTGAGTAAACCTGCTCGTTGTATTGCAGCAACTTTCTTATGTTTGGATAATAGACGGTTACAATGTGGTACATCTCCAACGCTATTTTGTGCGGATTGGAATCAACAGAAAATAACTTATTGCCATTTGTGGGAGTTCTTCTTCAAGCAAACCTGTGCACACAGACGTGCTTTGAGAAATGGTTGAAGTAATCACACTAAGAATCTCCTGAAGTGCGCTCAGTGAGGAGTGACCTTCACTATCTCGGGGTTTGTACGGACATAATTCTTCTGGTGCACCCTTTATCTTTTTCCACATCTTCTGGAAATTCCCTGGCGGTGTGCAAATATATCAAGTAGCGGAAATAAGCTAACGTGTATGAAGAGAGGAGTTTGGCAGAATGCGGTCAAACGACCCGAATGCACCCATACCGTAAATGAAGTTCAAGTAGAGTGAAATGGGATGGAAACTTTGTCAATTGAGGTAAATCAGTAGAACTCTAAGCAAGACTGGATGGCCACATGACGACGTCAGTGGCAAACAAGTGTAAATATATCCACAGAGACTTTTACAAAACTGAGCAAATCGAGGTCCTGAAAGTATAGTTTCCAGGTTGACGACCAAATGCGAGTTAAGTCAAGGCTGTAATCACTGAAGCAAGATATTACTACTCAGTAAAAGTGAGACTGTGTACGGGATCTTATATGTGAACTCAATGGAATGCCAACGTGAATGTTAATGTGAGTCTTTTTTTGTAAAAATTAACTATTACAGTGTCCCAAATCCATTCTTCCAACGGTGTTGTAGCAGTGAAAACAGACTCCGCTGAAAACCTGGGAGCCATGCAGGACGCAGACAACAGAATGCAAAACAATGAAGTACGATTTCAGCAAAATTTGTCTTTGAATAAAACAAGTAATTTAGCTGAAAGTGACAGCAAGCTGCTGACAAGTTAACTAGAACCAAACATCGAATTTGATGAAGCAAGCCAGCTGCCATGATACAGACAGTCATATTTTGGGTGACTAACGCATTCTCTAAGTCCGAGCATTTCGGTTAAACTAAAGAAAGGGTGAAATGAAGTAAATAAGGGGAGGTTTGGAAAAAGAATGGCCGTTGCTGTTAAAGGTCAAGCTTTGTTCGATTGGCATCAGTGACGCTCACAAACAATACTCCCAGTGGGTTGCTTAAAAGTGCTTCAAGGTAAACTTTTTGTAATGAAGATGTGAATAAGTTAGTATTAAAATCTGATGTTTTAAAAGCTCACACTTTTTCAACCTCACACTAGTATGCTCCTAATCACTATAGCACGTTTTGGTGAAAAACCAGAAGACACTTTCAATGACCATTTATGCTTGGAGTTCTTAGTAAATTAAAAACACAAAGAATGTTTAATGGCAAAGTCAACAACGTGCGTCACGTCATAACATCTGCAAAACGCACTGCGGTTAGGCATGGTAATGAAAGTTGTTTATATTTAGTGATTTGGTTGACAACGCAAAGGTCAATGCACATGGGATGCCTCTCAAACAGTCGATGTATAGAGTGCACCCTTATCAGTACGTATGTGGCATGAGTAGGAGAGGAAGATGGGCATGTGAATGCCCGGCCAGTGGTCTTCTGCAGTTGGTGAAATCTCCACGGGTGGAAAATGGAGCAGTAATGTGTGTAAGATTGAGCTGATGAATGAATGTAGGTTTTGGGATTGGAGGAACGTGTATGAAATTCCACATTATTTCAGTGAGACTAGGTGTCATCTGAGTAGTGTCTGTATTTGACTGACAACACCAAGTTAATAATCGAAGGAAACTCGAGTCAAAATACTCTTTTGGTAGGCTCCGATTCCCCTAATCTCAAGTTACGACAGATCAGCATTTATTCGGTCACCCAGTTAAAATTGGCATGGTAAATTGGAATGAAACCTTTTGGTAATTCGAGCTGTGCCTATCTATTTAGAATTATATTGGCTTTTCTTGGACATGCAATCTATAGATCAGATCTGGCCTCCAGAAGACCAGGACAAACGGATTACAGTACGTAAAGGAAGGGAGATGTCTGACCTATCAAGTCACAATAGCTTTTCTCCATCACCGTCAGCTACGACCCTCAGGGTAGTTTCCAAGATGTGTTGGTCACGCGAAAAATGGCAAATTTAACCCCGCAAGGCCACATAACATATGCCTGATGAAGGCATAGATATGGGGCCAACACTGCTCTACCATTGGGATTCTTCGTCACTTGGGGCCAGGCCATTCCAACACTTGCTACATTTTGACTGTTTCGCCCAGCGTATGTATTTGGTGTAGCATGATTTTAATACAATACTTAAAGCTGACTTGCACTTCCTTTTGACATTGAATACTGAAGTGGGAGACATTCGTCGAGTGGCGTGAGGAAGCAGTAAATGAGGCTATTACTCATGATGTGCAACCGCTAAAGCGAATTCTTGGTGCTCCTCAGGAAAGATTTTGTTCATTTGCGGGGAACTTACTTTAAGAAGTTGGCAAGGTGTTTGTCCAAAATTTTTTATCATCCCCTCGATAGAGGCGTGTTCGATTGGGTCGGTAACGTCATCCAAATCAACTGCCCCCTCGTAGGTCAGGTAATAATAAACATTGAGGGCATTTTCGGCCGCTTTGCCACGTTGCTTGTAGCTGTTATGGGGATGGAATAGAAATATTTTGAAAGACTTCAGAGCCAGAAAATAATCCTCATCCTAGTATCCTTTATAAAGCCCTTTTTTCGCGCAAATGAAAAGTGATCGAATGTTACAAACGCTATCCGACATTTCACGTACGCAACTCTATTCAACAGTGGAGAGGTGTAGAGCGAGTGAAAAAAGTCCAACAGGGAAAAAAAGGAACAAAAATCACACCACCAATTGGAATTCCCAAAGAGCAGGATTTCAATTCTGTCGTCTCCAAAACCTGGAAGGAGGAGGAGGGGTCGGACCACTGCAATAGTACAACCACTACCCTCTCCAGAATACTTCTTGGTAGTAGAGTGTGAATTTTGGCACAATATACTAACTCAAAAGGCACCGAGGCTGTTAAGAGACAAATGCATAATCTTGGTGCCAAATAGCCCTTTAATTATGCATCCAACCTGCGACTTAAGTCTAGAATAAAGTTGCTACCCTTACCACCAACTCCTAATTTTTTACGAACAGCTGAAGTTTTGTTCGTCAATTACTAATGTAAAAGGATAAACAAAACAGAACGAAGATAGCACCGACCCATTGGCATAAGAAGGTTTGCACCTGCAGAACTCTTCTGGTGCCAGTTTTGGTAAAATGCATCAAAAATTACTTACGCACACATAAAATTGACGCGATTTTGCCTATCTGTGGGCACAAACTAGCAGAC
Source organism: Hydatigera taeniaeformis (assembly GCA_900622495.1). Taxonomy (NCBI): domain Eukaryota; kingdom Metazoa; phylum Platyhelminthes; class Cestoda; order Cyclophyllidea; family Taeniidae; genus Hydatigera; species Hydatigera taeniaeformis. Next base: position 5,666 of record UYWX01020415.1, on the reverse strand, counting down.
CAATCAGAAAAGAGTTAAAATTCTAAGCACAAGATATTAATGAAAGCTTCGAATTCCCCACTAGGCAGTTGACAGAGAGATGGGTAGTTCCAACGGCAATTTGGGGACATATGAAGACGCAGTTGCCTGTTGAATTCTCGTTCGTCATAAAATATGAATTATTGAAGCAAAAAAACAGACTATAATGTGTTTAGGCACCCAATTGCAGGTTAATGCATTTTTACAGGTATTCAATGTAGAAAGTGAGGAAAACAATTTTCGCACTTTAAAATAATGGTATCACTGAGAGCCCTAAAGTACTAATCAACAATATCACCATTTTCGACGATTCTTGTATTTGGACAAAGTCAAGTGAGACGAGGGAGCACTGTGGAAAAAAAAGGAAATAAATTTCCCCCGAAATAAAACTACTGGAACCCATAGTTAAATCGTTTGTAGTTAAATTCTTGGCTTATAGGCATGTTACATACATTCAAATCTTATTAAGCTTCATTTCTGGCGTTAAAACTTTCTACCCTTCTAGTACACTATTTTCACTTCTCAGCTGCCTATACGTAGGGCCAGTAGAAGTTAAACGCACCCAAAGATAAGATCGATCCACTTGTGGAGGTTGGCAGAAACATAATCGGATTCAAGGGCGCCTCGGTGAATGCGAATGAACTCTTCAGGTGTAGATGCCCATGGAGGAAGTTCCACATCATCTACCTTTTTGCCACTCACCTGCAGGCGACCCAGGTCAAAGTCTGAAAAATCGAGGTGGTTTAAGCGGTATGAACTTGAGCACTTACACATGTTGAAAATCCAGATGATGCCAAAAAGCAGTGCAAAAGGAACAAAAGTCGCGGATATTATGGCAAAATAAGTATTAACAAGATAAACCAAGGCATGAGAGATTAATACTATCGGGCTGAGTTGGATGCTAAACATGGGTAGTGTCAGAAATCCGGTTTGACAAAACCATGAAAACATTATTGCTTTGACTTATGCTGATGCTACAGTGATAAAATGACGTGTCTTTATTTTAGCTGATACACTTATCATCGGAACCCACATAGGGTAAGTATGCAACCTCTAACCCTGCTATTACAGCAGAAAGACCCTGAACATGTGCACAAGCAGTACACATTTTATGATCATTGGAGCCAAGACGCATCCTTGATAAATGCCAGATCGTGCTGCACTACTTATTGTGCATTGCGACCCATCCTACTAAAGAGCCTTCGGTTTAAAGAGGTAAGAAGAAATCTTCCTCCTCCTCCTCCTCCTCCTCTCCCAGACATTCCTATACAAAAAAAATACGCCCCAATTTGGCAACAAGTCTAGCAACTTGGGGTGAATGGAATGCCCAACGCCTGTGAAGACTCGAATCAGACTATTTTCAACACCCAGAAAAGAATATTGGGCTGATATTTTGAACATTTTAGGCTACAAAGCTCAGTCACTTCATACCCTTATTAAAAGGTCGTCTGTTAGCAGGGACTGGAAGGTGTAAATTTTGTGAAACAATCAAATACTCAAGTAGGCTAATTGAAACTTGAGAAATTCGCAAGTATAATCCCATTCAGATAATTGCGTCACTTTAAGTACTCTAGCTTGTTGATGCTTAACCATTGCAGTGGATGATGCAAGCGAAATGAGTGGAAGCGTTTCAATGAAACGTGGGCCTATAAGACAATAACTACAGATCCCCATTTAACACCACCTTTAAAGCAATGAATGAAGTGCGTGCAAAAGTAAAGAAGTGAAATTGAAGAGTTGCAACGGTTTCCTGTTCGTGAGTTTTTTCTTTAGCAGAGGCGCATCATTGATGATGGGTCTCAATTGGCTATAAAGCTGCAGCCACTTAAGCAAAATGGAACAGTAGATTTACTACTACTTTACGTAGTACAGTGGGACCTACATAGATTGATACCTGCCAGTGCTATTTTAAAGAATCTATCGAAAATATTAATAAAGACTACCTAGCATGCAAGGCGCAAGAAACGCAAGAACGCGAATATGCCGGTTGTAAGGCAAAGAAGCAAGATGACATCGAATCAAGAGGACGACATTGGCCACTTAATGGTGCGAGACCAATTGTGTGCCTTATGGGGAATGAAAAGTGGAGTATTTGGGCAGTGATCAGCTCCAAGACAATTTCGTCAAGTCCAGTTTTATCTTGAGCAGATTCTGCAGTAATCCAGGCCTCGTGCATGGAAGTAGATGGATGTTAATTTGACTTTGCACAGGAGATATGATAGAAATAAATAAAAAGAAATGAAGTAGAGAGAAAAGCTCGTCAAACCTTCTCGGCAAAGAGAAGTGGACCAACAAAACTAGCTAAAAAGTGCCAAATAGAGATGGGAGATGTAAAATGCATGTCTACCAGCCAGGTACGTGAAAAAATTACAACGCCTCCTCGCATAGAGAAAGGTTATGTATTTTTGCGATGACGGCAAGCCGAAACTATCACCGGTAGTAGGGCGGTAAGGCTTGCTTGTTCGTGTTAGCAGCATGACATGGAGGATAGAGAGAAGGAGTGAGGAAAGGAGGTTGGTATGGATGCGTTGCTTACCGTTGTCATTCCGCAAAAAGTCGGGAAAGTGGAAAAATTCAGGGATAAGTTCACGGTTGTCGTAAGGACTGGACATTATCAAAGACCAAGCCATAGGTATTGAGTTGAATTGGCGATCCGCCACGTCGAACCTGGATAACCGACGGTGGGAGAAATGAGTATGAAAAATCGGCAAGCGTTACAATCTTCGAGAGAGGTTACTGGCATCGCAGAAATTATTTGGCATGAACAACTTGATGAGAGAATACGTATAAGAATATGGAGGATGGAATAAGTCAATGTCTTTTTTCGAGATGGGTTCATACCGTTGGCCTTGAAGATGGATATGAAGGCTGGTGAAGGGCTCAGTTCGAACGAGGTAATGCATGACTCCTGCTGCACTAGAATAGTGTGTGCCGTAGTGAAACTTGGAAATCGCACCGCTGGGATCCTCAAACGATTCATATCTTATTAAGAAAACGAAGAAATTTAACTTAGAAACTTGGTTTACAGCCTAAAAGAACTTTGCATAAACATTGAGTACGCCTATTCCAAGTAATGCAAAAGTGACATCCATGGAAGAACGAATGATTGGTGAGGGGAGTCATATCTCCAGAGCAGGATGCAGAGTCTCAAAATAAAAAAAGGAATTTGAATTAATAAAAGGACTTGTAATTTGATAGTGGTGGTCGTGAAATAGTGGGGCTAGCTGAAGACAGTACAATTCACGCATGAAGGAACCAAAGGCCAGTCCCTGCTTAGCATATAACAGTTTGCCTTAACTTATTCAAGAAACTGAAACATTCCTCCTACTTTGACAATGATAAAATATTTAAGCATATAGTACATTTGTGGAGCAATTTTCAGGTGTCAGCACGAATACATTTTACCGCCTAGGCTAGTAAAGTCCATGTATTGCAGTTCTACATGCTATTTAAATTTATTTATAAATGGCAATCAAGAAATTAATGAGCGATGGTGTAATTACCGGTTCCTGCCTAGACCCCACATTCTATCAAAATCCTAATAGAATACGCAATGAGTTTGTGTTTTTCCCTCGTGCTGTCTGAAACCGAAAGCGAAAAAAAGTGGCCTTCGTTTTGACTTTTGATGATAGCAAATACGGAATGACGTTCGAAGGGCGACTAACAAATAATTGTTGGAAAAGGCCGAAGAGATCAACTTATGATCTAACCTGCTTACAGAGGTAAGGCCACGGCAACTGAAAAGCTCTCCACTGATAAAATAGGAGAATAAATATTTTCATGATCGAATGTTGGCTATGACTGAAACTATTCTGCAGCCCAGGCGAATTATCTTAGAACATCATCCACGCTAGAATGACAGACAGGAATGTAAATTGAGGCAAAATAGCTTCAAACAACAGAAGAAATGGCTGCGTGCGTTAAGGACGATGAGAGCTAAAAAACTAAGACTTACTTTTCGCGAACAGTGGCAATGTTGTCGGGGTTGACAATGCCAATGGGTCGAGAGAGATCTCGAAACGTAGCAGGTTCATCAAAGTTCAACTGCTTCGATGTGTAGTCTGCCAAAATCCAGGGCAGCTAAAGTGCACATATTCCTATTTGTTCACTCGCGCCGCGATAAAAAAAAACTGGCTGCACCTCAAAATGCAATATCAGAATGTTTAAGCTGTGTAATGTGTGCGTGTGAAGTCATCCCCATGTCCCTCGAACTCATGCTTGGCGGCATTGTTTTACCTTCTAACAATACCATTTACACAGTTTCAATGAGAAGTTCTCGTCCTAGCACAACTGACGAATGTGTTTAGATGGAGGAACAAAATCAGGAGAAAACAAATGCAATTTCACTGGACAAAAATAAAATTTAGACGCCTTAAAATTCAAATGTGAGGGCGTTTTGTCCAATGAACATCCTGTTTTGGAAATAAAACAGTGGTTGATATGAATGAAGTTTGATGTCGAAAGAAATATGCATATCTAGGTGTTATTTACGGTGAAGCAACGCACGAAATAAAAAAGTTCAAATCAAATTTTTGATGCATTTTTATGGTTATTGATTAAATCGAATTCTGGACGGGTCCAAGACAGTGGTCTGTTGATATTTTACCGAACCGTTGGTATGATCAAATGCCCGCCTTGAATAGCGAACGGTGGAGCAGAGATTAGTCACCGGTGTGTCTGGAATTTCGCACTGGTCGGATGAAAACGAGAGATCTGAGGTGCACTCACGCACACACACACACACACATCATGGGGAGCACACTAAGCTGTGTACAAAATTCACTGAATAAATCAGGCCTAGCAAACCAATAAGAAGTTCACCCACGGAGAAAATCGCTAACAGCACTAAACATTTTCCGATTTTATGCTCCAACGTTAGTTGCGTAGCTGACCAGCTTACAACGAGACATAGATCGTGGCAATGAAAATCCAACATTCTGACTGTTAGTTAACCTTAAATTTGTAAAATTAAAGCTGAATAATGACTTTAAAAGTCGAGAACGGGAGAGAGAGCGTCCATGGAATCTAGTCTTTCACGTAAGGACAATAATATGACTATATCTATGACCGTAAACATTAAGTAAATCGCTTTAAATCAAAATAAAATCATTCGAAACCAAATTTTTAAGCTTGGCAGCTAAAGTATCAGACAAGGTACACCCAATGGCTCAGCGCACAAACGAACGATATGATAGTGTAAGAACAGAAGTTGCATGGACGTGAGCAGTGCGAACCCTGAAGTCCGTGCGACAAAACTAAACAATCTTTTTGCAAGGCACCTAGCTGCGAGTTAGCCTTACTATTCGTGTGAAAGAAGCACATTGTTGTTATATTCTTGAAATATCACAGCTCAACATGTCATTCTACACCAAACTTCCAAAAATGCCGTGCATTCACTGGGGCTATAGTTCGTTATGTGCAGCCAGTGAGGTTCGAGTAATAATGCTTTTAGCACTTTGCCTTCATAGTAGTCAGCCTGAAAAAGGATTGTGATAAAGCGGTCACCCCCAAAGCTACCGTGTTAACAGCACTTTAAATTTAAAACACAAATGATAAGTCCGAAACATTAGTAAATGGGCGTTTAGCTGAATATTTAATGCCGTTTCAGGGGTGTTGAGGGTTAGCAGCATGATGTAATTTCGTTCAAT
>UYWX01020414.1:11113-74617 GCA_900622495.1 Hydatigera taeniaeformis | reverse complement strand
CACACACACACACACACACACACACACACACACACACACACACACATGAACAACACATGCGAACTTGCGCAGTTGGCAGAAGAAGGAGAAGAGGGAGAAGGAGAAGGAGAAGGAGAAGAAGAAGACGTGTGCACAGCAGGGCTAAGGTGCTGGGGATGAGTTTGCTTACCGCCTTTTTTTGGTTCGCAAGAATGAAAATTGCATTATGGAGAATTGCTTTAACTTCTTTAAACGTATGGCAATTAAGTGAATTGCCATTTTGAAAGAAGATGGGAAGGACTGACCACCAAATGACCTATAAAAATCTGCATAACTCATTGTGCTTTAAATCCATTTTGGCGAAGACACAAATTCCAACAAATTTCCGTATTATTTTATATGCAGATGTTATTAAAATTTCTTTGTCGGTGAAAAATGAGGGATTATTTAACTGCTTTTTTGTTCGGATGAAAGCATTTGGTATTGTTAAGACTGAGGCCTAAAGAAGAAGTGTGTTTTCCCATTGTAAATCATAAAAACTAACTGAAAAATATGGTAAATGTATAATTTTGGATTGATTTTAAAGTCCTCAATTAGTTTCTTTTAAGCGTGGGTGCATAAACCAACCCAGTACAAAATTAGCCCTTCGAGTAAGCCTTAAAGGTGATAGATGGAAAATCTAGGACGAGATGAGCACCAATGTGGTCTCATGCTCACACTGCCTAGCACAGGAGCAATGGCGACAGCCCATCAGGGTGATGGGCACGGCATCGTCCAAACGTCCAGTTGGGTGAAGGCACCTTAAGTGGAAGCCAGTTTGAGTAATGAACACAATATTTATTGAAGCTTACATTTTCTTCTAAATGCATTTTCTTGTCTGCAGCCAACGGCACATGAGATGATATGTTAGCCTGCAAACATATCGTTCATATTTGTACGATCGCTAGTGTTTGCCTCTAGCAGTGAATGCAAACACGTTTTCAAATGCCTGTTTAATGATTTTATGACCATTGCATGCCTGTTATTAGCTCCCCATTGTTTAGATGGCTAGATAAGCCACATTTTATGTCCCAGTCATGCGCGCACAGGTATGGTTATAAATATTATCGCGATGGCTGGTGACGTCCCGCCCCAGTGGTTGTGGCGAATCAGCATGCTGTTTTGCGAAATGAAGCTTATTTTAACACCCTTTCCAGTAAAAATAATGCATTTGTATGCTATGTAATAATTTGCAGGTTATAAAAAACCTTTTCTTTATTTCATCACGGAAACGAGTGATTGCAAATAAGGGACTAATTAAAGGTAGTTAGAAATAAAGCAAGACAACTTCTTGATTACTCGGTTAAACGGTGCTACTTCAAACCTTCTAAGACACCCTTCATTAGCACAGATTTAGGCACCATCGGGCTCTCCAATTTCGAAGGTAAAATAAATATCTCGTTAAATTTGAGGATCTAGCCTTTATTGACGGCGAAGTAAGGGTTAGTGCTAGAACCGCTTATGTGCAACCGGACTGGAAGACCACCAGCGCGTCGTGGAAGTCATGGTAGTCACAAACGTTGATAATTTAAGAGACATGGTATTTGACTGATGTCACTCGCACATGTGCTTGCACCGGTAATGGTGTGATATATCAGTGTCAAGCGTTACAAAGTCAATGTTCACAGTGGTTACAAGCCCCTTGGCAGCCGTCAAAGATGCTATCATTTTTAACTGAACCAAGTGTTCTATTCGAAGATTAAAATCATGACAATGTTCAATGCTAGCAGGAAGGGTGAAACAATTGTATTGCAAGATTGGCACAAAACGGTGCGCAGAATCAGTGAAATCTAAATATAAATGCTGTCGGCTTGCCAATGCACCGTGAAGGTGTGGTTAATAGCACAAACCGGAGTAAGAGCAAAAGGAAGTGGATCATGTAGTACACTCGTGGGCGCAGGGTCATAAGCCCTAGCTGCCATGACTACAGCAAAAGCGGATTTCTTTAGTGTCTGATTGACTCAGTGTTTGGATAACCTCTGCCAAAATGCGTTTATCCATGTAAACGGCGTAGAGGTTAGAGTCAGTTGTGGTGCACTGCCATGTCAGTCACCATGAGCGTCTTCTGACAAGTTCGAATGACATTCGCAGAATTCTCTTAATTGACTAAACCTCTTTTTGCATTAACCATGCTAACAATCCTACAGTCTCTGTCGTTTGTCTGTGGACCACTTTTGGACAGTCTGATAAACCGATTAGCTAAATCGCGATAAAATCGGTAATCGCATTTTACCTCCAACCAAATCATGCGCCTAATAAAGTTATATTTCGTTGCAACATTTTCCTTATTGTATAATTTTTCATTCGATAAGGAAAAATTACAAAGATTGCAACTGCAGCTTGACTTGACTTGAACAAGGGCCCAATTGGTGCCATGGGGACCACAAAGCTAACGGTTATCATCAACTGATGGCCCCCTAGCTCCACTGAGAAAGATGCTCAACGATGCAGTGGGTGTTGTAGGAAATGAAGTCGGTCTTTAGATTGGTATTTATGAAAGTGGCTGGAAAAGTATGTGACGACTCCCATTAGGTGAGCTCAAAGCAACGTGTATCTGTAGGAAAGCAAAAAACAACCGAATTTCCACAAACTATAGTCATAATTCGCCTAGACCTGTTTGCTACGAAGGTGTGTGTGGTTCCTGCCTGAGAGTGTCAATAGAGTGAGCACTCGATTGCCTCCTCCATTTTATACTAGCTGAACAGAATTTAGACAGGTGTATCTCGGTTGCTCAAAGGTAGGAAGAGTGGCACCGGGGAATAGAAGTGGAACAGTTAGTACGAATATTAGGCCCAACCTCGCTCCATGAGAGCGAATAAGTCTGTAACCCCACAGCCAATCATGCGCACATGATTGCCAGAGCAATTCGTTTAAGCCTAAACAAAAGGTGCCATGCAGAAAACATCTCCAAACGCAGTAGATTGCCTCAATGCCACAAATTTTGATGAGTTGCTTAATTGGTTTGAAGTGAATTTTTTTTTTGCAGCGCATTGCATTGTTTATCTCAGTCTTTCACAAAGTCTCGAAACCCAACATTAACATTGATAGTTGTGGCAGGTAATTTTGTACTTCTACTGAGTGACATTTTAGGGGTATGTTTGTGTGTTATTTGCAGCCTATACCATCTAATGCTGCACCTCCTGACGGTAACCCGGTGACTACATGCTCCAGGTGGTAACAGCGAAACCACATATGTTGGAGTTGTTGACACAGGTCATGAATTTGCTAATGAATACTGTGTTGCTAGGCTAGCTGCCTGGATGGCTAATGTAGACTTTGATAAGTCGGAAGAAGATGGTACAACGAATACTGCAATCTGATCAACCGATTAATTACCGGTTCCCACTCCAGCCCTACTCCATCAAATCGCACCCTTTTCGTCTGACTAATAAATTCGCTAACTAATTATTTTATCACTGACCAAAAGCTTCGACCTTTAGGAAGTGTGGATTTATTCAACTAAATGTAGTAAGTGTGTAAAGGCCAATCGCCGGTAAAAAGCCTTCATATGTGGCATAACATTGGTACAATGCATTTGAGGAAAGCCGATTACATAGCTTAATGATACAGAGCACAATGGCTATTTGCAGTTTGAGGATAGCTGTACGGAGGCAGTGAAATTGTCATCGGTTCAAATAAAGGGCGAAGAGGAGCAGCATACAGGATAGTTGACCAGCACCAACATTATAGCCGTTGCTTCCCTCGAAATTTGACTCAACAGACCCTCCAATGCTGTATTTAGCGATGGTCGGCGCAGTGAAATGTCGTAGAGGCTGTTATGGACCACGGTGGGAACATCAACGACCGACCTCTGACAAAATCCCAAATCTTCCAGACCCACTAACATATCATCAATGCTAGGATCGAATTCCTCTTTCGTCCATAAAATTGTAATAAAAGCCACCTTCAGCTCGTGGTCTTTTTGAACCACGGGTTGCGACATGCCGTCAAAAGTAGAAAGGTGACTAAGGGATGTGGCTTGCGCTCGACGTATCTTGCACTACTATTTTACTGCCATGGTCAGAAGGTCATATTGTAGCCCTCCAGCCCTATTCCTATCCCAATATTGCCCGTCGTCACTTTTACGGTAGTTGTGGTACGGTAAAAGTGCATAATCTTAGTACAACTTCGTTGGAACCTTAGACTTTTAAATTCCTTTTATTTTTAACTCGTGGGGGATCATTGAATGAATAATAGTTGATTAGAAGGCGAAAACAAATAGTCCATTTAAACGTATACGCATAGATAAACATCGGGAATTGGGAACATAGGTAAGAATGAGGAAAAATGTAACTGGTGGAGATCCAAGATGATTAAACGAATTACCTTTTTTCATCCATCAATGCCATTACTACTCAACGACTTAATTTCTCTGAAGTACAGCAGGCAAGACTATCGTGGTGACGATTGCACTTGCTCAAGGTAATTACAGCTACGACAACAAAATGACACTGAGCTGTAAACTAAACTTTCCTGTTGAAGAGGTGCAATGATGAAACTTAGGCTATTTGAGAAGTCACATTTTACCAAACCATTGGTAATGGAGCAGCTGCTTAACCTCGCCAACACCTCCTTCATCTGTCAAAGCTCTCCAGCTCCCCTCATACCTCTAGTCCCTATTGTTCCTTGTCTTGCTCCCAATGATCTGCTCTTGCATCCGCGGTTAATGGGATCGGATGGGCGGACGAGGCAGGGGAGGTGAGCAAAAGTGTTGCGATGGTAACAGAAGGGGAGAGAATGAAACGGAAGTTGGATGCGGACAGGCTAAATGAGAGTTGGCCTGTATGAGTATCAAGGTGAGATTGTTGTTGCTAGGTGGAGAGTACGTGAGAACGTTAGTACTTAACATCTGGTTTTATTCCGCTTGTGTGAAAGGGTGGTGGCCGTTAGTTCTGTTATTATATGAAGAGTTTCAGGTACATTTATCTGCCGTCAGCAAAGTCGATGACGAGATTAACGAGTGATTATACTAGACAACACAAACTTTATAACTAAAGGGATTATTACAAAGCTGTGTCATTTTTTTCAATATGTGATTCTTAAAGGCAGTTCCGCACAGATGGTTGAGAAACTGCCCCCAAAAAGAACTATAAAAACAGACCAGGTGGGGGTTGCACTGTCGGCACCTTGTTGAAGGCACGTCTAGCCAGCATTTAGGCCCACTGCACCCATACCTCTGCCGATTTTCATATCAGCCGCCTTTTGATGTGATATTGACAGGAGGCGGAAATATACTTGACAGTTGACAAGGTGGAATACGGCGGGAGGTGCTACAGTCGGAAGGGGAGGGAATTTAGTGCAGCGTACCCATCTTTAATTAGCCCGTGAAGTGGAAACATGGCGTCCGTTAATTCATATTCCCCTCTGCATAAGCTCAAGGTCGCCAGCCAGGAAGCACCTTTACTAAAAGATCCACTAACATGATTTATTTGAATAAGTACGTTGTCTTCCGCAACATCAACATTCAGCAATTCGAATAACCCTGTGAACCACTACATCCCGGCCGAATTACATCCTGCTCTCGGCTTGTTCATTAATGCATTTAATTTCTCATGTAGCCGAATTAGCGCTAACGAAGGTTGTGAATGTAAACTGCCAACTAAGTGAAAAAGCCATGAATAAATCAAAAGTAAACTTAATGGGGTGATTTTAGAAGGCAAGATCTCTTCTGCAAAATCTCTAGCTGCCAGTGACATATGCACCTCCTTCAATCAATCCTCAGCCTGACGTTCCACCTGGCTAAAGGACAAGTTATTCCGGTGATAGCTTAAGAGGCGGACAGGTGATAATCCACGAGTGGCAATCATTCGGCCCTTATATCTCTCCGGCTAAAAAGGCGGTGGTTGTGGGCAATCATACAAAACAGTCAGAAGTCCCGTTTTATCTAATCGCGCTGCTCGGACAGCTTATGTCTAGACGAAATGTGTTCCATTGAAGGGCGAATGACAATACAGGGGAAATAAAATAACCCTCTCTTTTAAAAACAAAAGAGATTTACAGTTATTGGTGTTGTGTATGCTGCCACGAAGCCCATTGTTCAGCCATGAGTCACATATTTTCGGTTCTTAGACAATTTATGCTTTACCTTGCATGAAAAATTTCTACATATGAAGTACGTGTGCTGCAACATTTTTGACAATTTGTTTACTCTTCACTTTGTTCCTAAAGGCACTTCATGCCTTGACTTTGAACATCTTTTTGTCGGTATGGCCTTCGCGCCTTTCCGGTAGACGCCCCAGTCATTCCATACATCAGCACTGCATTTTTTAGCTTAAGAATGTGCCTTTTTGCCTTCAGAGAAGCCTCGAAGGGCTGTATTAGTGGATTTAGAAAGCAAAAGAGACTTAGACTGATCTTTGCTTTTCGCACGAACTTTAACAGGATGAGCTAAGGTACTTTTAGTATCTCCAACTACTCCAATTTTGAGTTTATAAAAGGAAATAGTAATCTAGAAAGCATCCGGTAAAGTTCATGACGGTTCCTTTATGAAGGATATAAGCATGCGGACACGACTTAACTCCTCGGCTTGGATAGATAGATGAATACGAGTGGACAGCACTGAGGTAAAAAAAAAACCGAGCACAAGATCGTGTCGCTGTATAAGTATCATACTCCCTTATTATGGGTCGTCTTTAAGGTCAAGCCTTCATAGACTAGAAATAAGCGTTTGAGAAGATTTGCAATGTTCCCTCATTGGCAATGCAACTTATGGGCAAGATAAAGACCCCATAATCCATAAAAGTGTTAAGGGAAAATAGTGGTATTGCTACCATCTATTGTCTCAACTATTGTCTCCGAAGGTAGGCGTATTTAAATCCACAATAGCTTTCTCCACAGCAGTAATTACGCTCTGATGAATGGGCTAGTGGTCCGAGCAAGGGGGTATCAGGGATTACCCCTTAAAGAATGAGCGATCTATGTAGGGCCAATGCCGACGTTTTACCTGTTTTTTTAATTGCTTAGGCATATTTAAAGTTCCGCAATTGTGTATCTGATAGTCAAGTTTGCTTTCGATGGTGTTAGTACCTTGAACCTCTGCTATAAGTTGGAATTGCATTCTATGGACCACTACCATTACATTCCTATCCCTTATGAAAGACTCTAAAGGGCGAGCTTATCTAAACATTAGGCCAACAGCTTTTATACATAAACAGGCCAACGATAAAAGCGCTTGAGACCGTCCAGCTCTTGGAGTTTCGACTTATCTTGCGCTGAAATCTGATCAAAGGGGACAAACAACTGCTCCGCTTTATGGTGGGAAAGTGAATGTGAGTGTGTGTGTGTGCCTGAGAAAATGGAAATCAAAGGCCATGTCCCGAAAAATTCACACCCGAAAGATGATACGGATTCCCAGGCTATCCTTAATCTCTTACTCTAATAACAAATCGGAAGTACTTAATCAAATTTGTGTGAATGGAATTACAGCACTCTGAGGCTTACCAATGGCGAAATAGATAAGAAAATCCTTTATCAACTTACAGAGCAGTTGCAAAGTCACTGGCATTGCTCATTATCCAATTTGCCCCACGAATGTACAACGTTGGAGGCCCTGAGAGTTAAACATCGAGTGTCATGCAAATTACCTATGATTCGAGGGATTATAAAACCTCTCGTAATGCTTGTTATAGGGACAAGATGCTAATAGTCTGCTTACCTTTTTTGGAAACCTAAAAAGCCTAATTGCAAGGATGGGTAAATAGTAAACTGTTGACATTGGAGCCAAATTCTAGAGAGCTGGAAAAGTAAGGATAGACAACTATAACTAGCGCTTTGAGTGATTCAAATTACGCTGGAAATCTGATTTTAAAGTCTACTTGTTTAAGGAATAGGTAGAAAAATTATGCTTAGCTTTCACTTTATACGATGGACTTTGGATCTGGATTTGAATTTTTAGGCATCACATACGAAGCCACAGAACCACTAGAAATTGTCCATCAAGCAAAGATTACTATCTACCTCTCCACATTTGACTATTGTATATCGCGGCCAGTGTTTGGGTGCACGCAGCCTTCCCTTTGCAGTCTCTGGAACGCACAAAAGTAGTGGAAATTAATGCCTAACAATAAATTTGTCGCTGGAAAATTATGGTTGAAGTCATACCACATGGGAAATCATCGTTACTGGATGTCTCAAATTACGTCTGTTTAGTGTTGCATTATGGGGCAATAGAGCCTGTCAATAAGTTCAAAGCGTCTACCATAATGTTACAAGTTCTTTAACATTATTTGGCGATGCAGGACACCAAGCCATGTCGGTGAGGCCGCTGACATGACTTGAAGGCTAAGCCGCCATGTGGAGTCCCTACGTCGTCCATCACTGAAACCGAAAGTGAATCGTTGCACCGAAATAACTGCCTTCAGGGCATTAAATTGTCTTTACTAAGCTTTCAAATCGAAGTTTATTTGTACCAATTCTACACTGAATTTCTCAAAGGACTGTTACGAACGTGAAATACTCATTGCATGCAAACAACTAGTGATGCCACTAATCAGGTAGACTAAGAAAAGGTAGGCTTTTGCAAATCAACAACATTAAAATGCGGCAGTTAAAAACTACCGAATTCTACTTAAAAATTTCTTGACAAATGAAATTTGTTACCATGGTTTCATAAATATATAGATTAGCATCCAATATCAGTTATAGGGTAAATTTTATTCACCCTTTAGCATATTATCGGTTATTAGTTGTTGATTAGGTTGATCAAAGGTCAACGGGACCTTGGTGAATGAAAGATCTGCCAATCATGCCTACTACAGGTTAGTCAACCTGTAAGTTTTGGCATTTTTGCATGTATTTACGACTTCATTTTGGATCAAGCATTAAGGAACCTCTTGACCTCCCCAAAAATGATTGAAGGGAGACTTTTGAAAGATTGTATGCGTTGTAGTTCAGCCAGCAGCCATCGTATTTAAAATTTAGTCACTTTTGTTGGAATAGGGGATCGTTTCACTTTTGCACATCAGGTTACCGTTGCATTACACTTTCAGTAGCACCATTCAAGAAGGAAAAAGTATGTGATTGAACAAGTTCATTAAACTTTTATATCTAATTTCCTGAATCCCGGTCCCTTCTATATCCGGTTTTGAAATACTGAATTGCTGTACAGGTTGTTGGATTGTCAATTTCCCTTAGCTCACGCGTCAGGGCTTAAATAAAGTTGTTCTCATTTTTTAAAGTTACAGATTCATAGCTACATTCCCTTTACTTTGTTCTGACTGCTAAATGGAGTTCATACGCCTGCAGACCCTTTGTGCTTCTCTTGACCGCCTTGCACGTACAGCGAAGCCCCGAGTAGCTCACGCACACAAACCGAAGGCCACAGGAGGTTAGCTAGAGCAGGCGATTTAGCCACAACACCCAGGAAGCCAAGCAGTGCAGTGATTCACCACTACCGCTGCCGAAGCTCCAAGCCATAGCGCTGACGTGGCCATGCCGCGATGACTCATCCCATTTGGCGAGAGCGGCTGCGAGTGCATTTGCGCACGCGCACCCCCTCTCTCATTGGCTAACGGTGGTGTGCATGCGTTTCGGACGAAGGGGTGATTGGTTAGCCTCACTCACGGACGGTTTGTCTATTGGCTGGTGTGCATTTGCGAGGGCCGGGTAACTGGTGATGAGGGGATAGAATGTCTGTCTGCACGAGCCAATCGAAAAAGAAGTCGTGTCTAAAGCAGCATTAAGCTAGCGTCAGGTGAAAATAATGTTTCGCAGTTTAATAAATTTGTACAAAATTCAGTGTTACCACGTTTGGTTGATTTTTAGGAGTAATAAATTTTTGAAAAAAGCAACACTTTAACGAAACACCTATATGAAAAGGAAATCTCAGAGCTGTCACTAATTTGGGGTTTCTGGCTTTTATATATAAAGGACTTAGTTTAGCAGACATAATTCCATTCAGACCTATTGTAACTCTGTAGACAAGGTAGAAGAGACTTTTATTCTTTGATCTATGCATTAACATTCCACTCAAAAACTTCGCCGTTCACTAAACTTGTTACTCTACTTATTAATCTCAGTAGCAACACAAGTCACTGTTGCAAACCTAAATTTGTTAGAGAATGGCAGAATTTATTGTCACGAGACAATTATATCCACCCAAAGACAATTGCTTTTGATGTTGCGGTTGGTGGCGACGCTGTAGTGCGGGTATATAATTTATCTTTTTTTGGCATTTTAATTTCATCAGTATCTTCTCCAGCTGATACACACCAAAACTGCAAGCCGCACGATAAGTGCTAATTAAATCACTTTCTTTTTGTGCCACAGGTAGTGCTTTTCGAAGAGGAAGACAGAGTTACTAATAATATAGTCGTTGAATAGGTTATTGGAAGCACGAGTGGTACAGAGGGTCTTGAGATCACGGAATTGTAGACAGTAAACTTATAACTATTTCTATGCCTTTTCACAACCTTAGCAATAAATCTCAAAATAACCATCGGTTGCTTGTAAAGCGTCTATCCATGTATTAAATTTGCCACTTGCTAACAAAGAAACCAAGTGTTACTCATTATTTTTCAAACTCCTGAAGGACATAGGTAGATGAATTGCACCGCCCAATTTGGGTAGCCTATGGGAATAAGAATCCACCCTACCAACCCCACTCAGCTATCGCACTAACTATTACAAGTGGAAGCTACCATTACTGCGTGACAGTAACAGCGTCCACACAAGCACTCATCTTCATTTTGGCAGCAATGAGTTTGCTTTACCGAATCTTTAATGTTTATCTCGGAGTTCCCACAGCCCTCCTTGGCATACTCACAAGTTTTCTTTCGCTAAGCCTCTTCTGGAAGGATTCGACAACCTTCTTAGGAACTCGCATCCTTCTTTTTAGTGTTTCGGTCACTGACATTGGCTACCTGTCTCTTCACAGCTTTTACCATCTCACTGAAGACCTAGTTCCAAATTCATTTTCAACACAATTAACAATCCTTCTTGCAATCGCCTTCTACGGTCTAAATGTCTTCGAGATGGCTCGCAACTGGTTGTTAGTGGTGGTGGCACTGGAGCGCCTTTTATTTTTCCTACGTCCAAACGATTTTCAACAGTGGTGGACACCAAGTGTGATCGGAGGAGCAGAGGTGACAGTGATAGTGTCGGTACTGTTGGTAGGGCTCCCATCGCTCCTATACAAACTTCCTAATGTGTCTCCAGATGATATGAGGACCTACAAAATGGCGCATATCCTTGTGGAGTGCTTCTTGATGGCGATTCTACCCATTACGTTAATGATTTTGCTCTTTTTGGCTACAAAAATGCAGGTGTGATAACTAGATCTAATGAATTATGCTTTTTAAGTAGTTGCTTAAGAAGGTCTTGAGTTAGGTCTAGTTGTCTTAAATGCTCCAGAAGGTGCATGAGCCTGACTAATACAGTATTCAGAATTTGCTCTGCTGTTCTTTCCCATGTAAATGTTACTAAAGCAATAATTCTATCACGATAGGTGAATAAGGCATCTCAGAAACACATTGAAATATGCAATGAGACCAACAGTAACGCAAAACGGGTGATGAGCATCCTACAGACGATCATGGCAACTTTCACCGCGTTTGCAATGCCCTATTTCTTCTCTAGCGTGCTTCACTTTTACTGTCAGTACTATCAAGTCTGTACCTCGGCAATCATGATCACTGTGGAGAATGGAGTGAGCGCTGTCGCCAACTACTTCTCCATTATTACCTCCACCTCAAACTTTTTTGTCTACATTCTTCAGTCCCAGAGATACCGTCGACGCTTGGTTCACATGCTTCATCTGCAGCAATATCGGTGGTTTCGGACACACGGCAACGGAGATGTGGAATAGATTCAAGATGTGCGTGGAGATATTAATGACGGCAAAAGAAGTGGAGGTCGTGGTCGAAGTGACAGAAATGATAACAATATAAATCTACAAATTGTGCTAGCATGTAAGGGCTTTTAATCCTTTTCATACTTTAACATTAAAATAGCGACGTAAGAAGAATAAAAGCAAAAATAAACAACATGAGGGTTGATAATTTACTTTCTATATATTTTACATGGCACTCAATCATTTGACTTTGCAGAACCTTGAGCTATCCCTGAAAAATGCAAAGTTGTAATGATGGGAAGAACTATGCACTAATGGCGTTTAGAAGGGTTGAAGGAGGTTAAAGATAGTCAAGGGGCCCTACTGACGGGTGGAAGAACAGTTATGGAGAATTAAATGCCAGAGCAAGCAAAACAGAGTTTATGAAGCACCAAGGTATCGCAATGCCTTAAGTAGGCTAAAAGAGCAAAAGGCACATTTCCTTTCTTTAAATTGCATTGTCAGCAGTAGAATGAACAGACGCTTGTTCAACTCCAGCATCCATTTTTAAATGACTTAGTTGTCAATTCACTGCCTTCAGAAACTTCTGTTAAGTTCGCCTTTACGTAAAACTTTAGTTCATTACTAAAGCCATGGTCGATTACAGCCGGAGGTTGATGTAGACGGGGTTTGAGAGGAGAAGGTGCCATTCTTTGTTTACCTCATCTAAAAAAGGGCTAAAGCCTAGAATTTGTGAAAATAAGTTGTGTTTGAAGTTTTCATGTTGAAGGTATAATTTTCATCCAAAATCTAGAAAAGCATTATGGATGGCTCAGGAGGCTATTACTTTCCACACTCATCTTTAACAATACAACTGGACTTCACGCAAATTAGGGCTCTTTAAGTGACATAGCTTAGAAACTCAAGAGGTAAAGACTAAACATAACACGAGGTGAATTTGGACAAATTTGGCTGTTACCGACATAAAGTAATAGAATGACCTTAAATAAAATGCAAGTGAAAGTAGATGGTTTTGCCTGCCAAAAAATGCGACCAGAAAAGTCAAAAGTCTCTCCATTTGGGTATTGCTCTACATTTTGCGTGACACGAAGGAGGCTATTTGGGGACCATAATTCGTGACTTTTAGGACAAGCCATTATTTTTGCCTCGGTGTATAAGGGCAAGTTTGACGATGGAGAGAATAAATCTCTGGGCTTTGCAGCCCTTTTATTGTCCATAGAAATACATGCTCTTAGTTGAATTGCTATTAGCCAAATAATAGCCTAACCAAATAATTAAAGTGCATTCCAACATTTGTTATTTTATTTTGACCCGCGTCCGACAATATGCGCACCTTATCCAGGCCGGGCTCCCGGTCCTCTTAATCGTCTACGTACCGTTTGGTGATGCTTTAGATCATAAATGCAGTGATTTGGTGGTTCGCTCACATACTCGGCGATGCAGACACCGCAACTTCAACATGTTAAACTTCCATTCTACGCGAATGCTTTCAGAGTATGCAAACATGGATTTCGGCTAGGAATAAAAGGTTTGGTGTACTGGAGAAAAATGCGATATTTGGCAAGGCTTCAAAAACAAGACTTCAATGCTTTGTGCCTGTGACGGCGTGGTGTCTGGCGTTTACTTTGGTATTCGTGTGGCCCTTGTACGCATGGGCCGCACTTTGGCTAAGCCCAAATTTAATCCCTTCGTGTTTCCCTAGAATACATACATTCTGTCTAACTTGATGCCTTTTCTACCTAATTGAAAATCTCGGGACGCTAAATTGGCAAGCAATTTAGATGTTTAAAAATTTACTAGGCAAACAACGGCTGTTACGATTATTCTACCGCCTTCATGGAAAATGAGCAGTTTGGAGCCTATCTAGCTTCTACCCAATGTGTTTGACTTCAGGTTAAGCCAAATCACCAAGTTAACAAGTCCCACTGGAATACAAGCAAACAGTCATATTAAGTTTTCTACTAATAAGTAAGAAGTCAAATACTGTTTCATTTTTGAAGCCGCCGAACACTTAAAAATCAAAACACTAGCTCCAAAAGTATGATTTACTAAAATTTTTTATGAAAACGTGTAGGTCAGCAGATTTATTTACTTGAAAATACTAACTTAAGCACGTATAAATAAATTTAATGTTAAGGGAATGGTAAATTAGTAATTAATTAATTTTAATTAAGTAAGGCAAAATGAGATAAAAATATTTGAAATAAGCAGCAAAAGAGTGTGATACATACTTAAAACATTTTATAATGATTGTTTGTTTACTCTACCCACCTTGGTTTCGGAATGAGGCGTGCGGATCCTGATGTCGGTGAATTCGGGAGGAAGTTGATTGTTCTCCTGGATCAGGCGTCTTTGGAGTCTGTGAAGGGTGGGGGAGGTAAAGAATACCAATTACTGAACCCCGATAAACATAAGGATCGGATACTGCGGTCGAATCGCGACATATCGACTGTCCGACCTGACATCACTCACCAGTGTTTACTTATGCTTCTGGACAGCCCACTAAACAGAGTTGGAATGCTCCAGGTAACTGCACCTACGAGTTTTAATTGGCTTTGTGCTACACTATTTTATGAACGCTGTGTATGGGAGAAACGCCGGAGAAATAACAGTTGTGGTTTTAGTCATCCTGAATCGTTCACATGCTGTTTCTTGAACATCATGTTGTAAAGTTCAGGGAAAGCGAGTGCCAACTCCTGTTGGATAGTGCTTACATGTCCTCTTTTGGTGACTGAATTGTACCATACTTTACTCCGGTTTTGGAATTGCAGTCCTTCCATCTTAGGTTTATATCCGAACTCACAAGAACATTATCATCGAGGTCAATCCAAAGATCCGGATTCCACGAACGTTCGACCGTTTCTGTGGTCTGATGGTCCAACTTCTTCACAAGCTTTCCATCCATGCTGCTGAAGGAAATCACGAAAAGCTGCTCAGGGTTGTGAAAAATCCCATCACTCGGTACTTCCCTGCCGGCTGTGCAAAGATTGGCATGTCCTTCACCGCAGATAAGATTGTACCTCCTTCTGAAGTCCCCTCCATGGTCCAGCTAGGCACCTCGGAGTCGATCGTGGTTGTCATTGGAGCAATGGCCCATGGCTCGGTCGTTTCTACGGCTGGCGACTTTCTCGACGATGTGGTATCAATTAGTCGATTCCCGCTTTCCGCCGCTCAGGTTTGCTCTCGATTGTGCACTGCATTCGAGGAATCTTGGGGTGCCGAAAAATTCGAACTCCCTCTGCCATCGGCCTGAGGGGGAATGTATTTCCCATTTCTGGTGTACATATGTATTCTCTTTTCATGCTCGTTTTGCTTTACTCAGCTAACACACTCCTTAAGGTTGTTCTCTTAGTGCCTTCGTGTACGCCTTTTAGAGACCAACCGAGTCATCGTGTGTGATATTAACTGGTCTTCTTCCTCTCGTTCTGTGAGGAGGAAGTGGAGTCCAATTTAGTCCCCACATCTATGGAAAGGGACTTTTGGGACATGGTTTTCACAATTTCATCCTGGTCTGTCCTCATGTCATGTTGCGTGCTCGTGAGGGAAACGCCAGGTAAATCTAACTTCGCCCTTCTTCTCGTGAGTGGCGTGACATTTTGTTTCATCTTTGAAGTGTGATCGTGGACAACTCAAGAAACTAGAGTGAGCTTGCCAATTTGCAGGGCATGGGTCTCGAAACTGCTGCAAATTTTCTAGTCGTTGCTTTTTCGTGCAGTCAGCACGTCCTTGCTTAGGTTTAGTAGAATGTGTGTGCTTTTCTCAATCCACACGTCTTGAATTGCCTTTTGCAGAAGCCGCTTAATGACTTCTAGTGCATCAGATGTCGGGGCCTAGCCTCATGATCCTCCGCTGAAGTTGTTTGGATTACGATGGATTGTGGTGAAAGCGCTCGAGGTCTGGTCTGTCGCTCATCGATGGGTCTGGGCCTTTGAGGGCTCGGGGGCTTTGTTGACTTCGCTTTGATTCGTTTTGCTGTTTCTCTGGTACATTGTTCTTGGCCAAGCTTAGGTTTTACGCAATATTGTGGGTGAATTGAGCGTGGCTCCTCGTGGCTACTCTACGGACTGCGAAGTTGGATGTCACGATTGTCTCGTGAGCTATGGGTTGCTCTCACGTTATTTGGAAGATCAGAGAGCAGTGTCGGGTAATTCAGCTACAGAGTTCACTGAATGACAAACATCAACGAAGGGGCGTGGGTGTTCGAAGTGTTCCGAACAATAGTGGGTGGGCGGTTTGGTAGGGTGCTGCGAATCGTGCTAGATGTTGTGGATTCTGGAGCATGGTTGCGTGCGACGTCAGCGTTGTCTTAGGGATGGGTAGGCGCGCGTGGGCTCCCCGTTATACCTTGATTAGAGAGAGACGGTGGGTGAGTAATGTGGGTATGGTCTTCCCCTGGGGCAGTGACTCCCGAGTGGAGGTAGTTGGGATTGGCAGTTGCAGCCAAGGTAGAATGGTGCAGGCAATCGGGTCGATCGTCTCCGGCGGCTGAGTCGGGTCTTGCACTGCGTTTCCTGGTTTACTGTCTGCCACGCGAGTAGAGAATGATAGCTTTGACGAACACAAAAGCCGCATCAATTTGACAGTATGGGTTCGGCTTGCTGCCTTTCGAGCTGCCAGATTGAGGACGACTAAATTGGTTTCGGCGCTCAGAAGGTGGATACGTCTCGTTTGTCTCTGTCCTCCTAAGTGGTTTAGGTGCCGTCAAATGTTTACTATGACTTCAAACCTTTGAGATATCCTGGTAGATCTTGTTTTCGCCGTATGCTCAAGATGCGTTTCGTTCAGGAGTTGTATCCTCTGCTTCAAGGCGTTGCTGTAATGGTAGTGGAAGACGAATTTGATTTTGAACTGAGCCTCTAATCAGAATGATAGGTATGGAGTCAGTGAGACCACGGACTGTTAGTGGGACCATGGTATGATTGCTATCCACTCTGTAACAGCTTTACTTATGTGTTATTCTGGAATGAGTCCGGCAATTGGAGTAATAACGGCTAACCAGTTGGAGCAGTTAGTCCTGTAGATGCGACCAGTGCCTAAATGCGTGTCACTAGCGCAAAAGTGCGGTGCATGCACAATGTTAAGAAAAGGTAATTTTTCAAAGGAATGAATTTGACTGGAACGAAGGAAAGAGACGGAAAGAATAGCTCCATCGTTTGCTTGGAAGCACTTCAAACGTTGTCCCTCATTCAGGGACTCTTTGTTCAGTAAAGTGATTTTATGCCTAGCAATAGGCGGAAATATTGGTCCAAAAAACTTTATTCTAAATGTAATTGCCAGAGGGAATAAAGATCTAGATCCAATTAAACTATTAGGAGGGGGTAATGAAGGCGTGGGTAGGAATCTTTTTAATTATAAGAATAGCCAATGAATGGCATGACTGAGTTGTGGGTATACACGGTCCTAATGATCGTGATGTGATGAGCCACGTAGGAGATTGCTCGAGAATAGGCGCTAATGGGAGACAGGGATGCCTATACAGTAAACAGCTTGCTTAAAATTCGATTCTGGAGCTTAGACTACTCAGAGGGCAATTATCCATCAATGAATGGTCTATAGATCCATGTCTCCTTCAACTTGGAAGGGAGTCTTGAGACGGATCAGCATTCTCAAGCATATAGCTTGGAATGGCCCGAATGTGTTACATGTGTACAAAGTTGGCAAAGTACAGTATCACAAAAGCGAGTAGTATACGGAATAGATGATTCGCCATGTTTACTTCTAGGGGTATAAGAGAGTTGGAAATAGGTAATTAGCAGAGTTCGTCCTGTAATAGGAGGTTGAATCTTTGAAGCGGAAGTGAACCAAGTGGTAGCTCTGACCTTATGGCCGCCTACCCAATGGCGAGAGGTGTACTATTGCCGTTCTCAAGTGACTAACATTCCGCTGGCGACTTCTGATATTCTCTTGATTTTAAAAATTCTCATAATGAGCGACATAATTATTGATTCTCCTTAATTCAATTTCGGCTTATAAATGGGGTTACTGCGATGATGACAGTCATCATTTGTCGATTACTAAGCTCATGTGGTTGTCACAAAATTACATACTGTATGTATGCACATTCAGGTACTCAAGATTGTATTGCCACAATATAACAAGACCTCGATATCTTGATGTGACTGAGAAACTAAATCTTAAAATTTGCCTGTGTGGTACTATGTTTGTGTGATTACCCGCTGTCTGGCGCCTGTACGTGTGGGCTTGCATTCGGGGCATGCTCGGCCCTAATTACTCCGCCGAGCTCCAGTTAATGCTCTTCTTCCTAGTGGAAAGTCTCGCGCGCTACAGTTCGCAGTGAAAAATGCTAATTATATGAGTAAATAACCCCTGTTATAGATTGCAGATCATTTTTGTTAATGTGATACTTGGTTTGTGTGGCTCCGTGATTTCTGACGGTCACTTTGGAATTCGCCTGGACCTCTGGGCGTGGCTCGGCTTTTGGGCTAAGCCAGAGTCTGTCCAAGGTGGTGCCTCTATCCACCTAGTGCGAAGTCTCGGATCAATACATTTAGTTTTAGGGGACCACAGGGGAATGTCAAAGGTCGCTAAGGCGACGATATGGTGCACACAAGTTTTAATAAAAAATATATACTTTTATAGGTGACTAAAAACTAAAATAGGTGTAAAATCCGATTTTTGTGCTATGTGGGAATGGTTGAACAAACTTTATTTCTTATTAGATCTAGCTTACTAAAGAAAAAATTTGTGCTATTTGATAATTTACAAAGAATATTTTTTACTTAGGTGCTAATATTTTATGTTTGTTACACTGTATCAGTTTCATGCCTAGTCATGCTTACCTTATTGGTAAGCTATGCTTCTGCAAATCTAAAAGCCTAATTGGTTCCCTCTCTAGGTCAGATTTGGTTGGGTCAACCTCGCCTTCACTTTCAACTCGTGCCTGGGTTTGGTCGTGTCTGCGGTAGTTTTCCTTGTTAGCATATTTATTTTTGCTTTTTTATCAGTTATACCCCGTTGATATTATATGGAGTGCCATTATCTCTCAATTAGTTTTACTATTGCACAGTTCTACCCACGTGTGTGTTAATTCTGGCTCTCTGCCGCCTCTAATTTGATTAAATTACATAATATCCTCTTTGATCTTTCTCCTCTGATAATTGCAGCAAAAATTATGCTTGTCGATGTCAAATGTAATTGATCTTGCGCTTGTCTCTGGCGCAAGGGTAATGCTGTGAGACCTTAATGATTTTTGCTATCTGTTTGCCTATAATGTAAGCTATTCGCATTCGTTGGCCTAGATAGGCAAGGTCCTTGTCGTTGTTCGCAAATAATACAAACTGTTGGCACTCTTCAGCTTATTGTGCAATTTTTTCCAACTCATTTGTGATAGTTCATTTCTGCGCTCTTTCTGTCGTTATAATTCAGCAAACCTTATTGCTTTCCAACCCCAAACAATGTCTTAACTTGTTTGTTCCGTGATATGCAAGCGAAACTAGTCTTCCTTCGTGTAACGATCTATCTTGTTTACCTAAATGCTCCTTTTCAATTTTGAAATGTTGTTACCAAATTCTTTATTATTTGGGCAAAATGGCACCATTTTCCCGTTTTTCCATACAACATTAACACCACTCCTAATGCAAGCCCTTTTTATATACTCAGTAACCAATCATTTGTGATTCACTCCTACAACTCAAAAAACGCCCTTAAGTTTGCATATTTTATGACCAAGGTATATGAAATTGATTTACAAGTTATTTGAACTTCTTTATATGCTTGTCGTCCATGCCCCAGTTTTTAGGATGAAAATGACTTCATATACCTTGATACATTCTCTCTTCACAAAGCACATTGCATCATGATTAACCTTGTTGCACCAAAAAGGAGGAAAAACAGTTTTGTACCGACATAATTTGCCGGAAACACCAGTGTTGAGATTGGACGCCATCACCGGTGTTGCTGCTACTTTTAGCACCGTTGATGCTGTCAGGAGTTTGATGTGAGACAAGAGCTTGTGTGCATTAGGTCGATGCAGCGGGACCATCTGTTAATTCGCCTGTCATGACCTCTGAGGTGTGGTAGAAGCACATATTATTTTTTTTAGATTGACTTAACATGGGTCCCCTCTCACTATTGTAGGATACCCCAATTTGGTTCTTTTATTAAATCTTGACTTAGCGGTATCACCGTAGTGCTCCAAATATCTAAAATAATGACTTAACAGGAATCGAACCCATGCGATCCAATCTAGAGCAGTCGTAAGGGACGTGGGCGTTTTGTAGACGTACAGTAAGAGCTGTTTAAGCCTGACACCAATTTTGTCGGATTAGCTTTTACAGTCCCCGTATCACATTTCGTTTAAGCGGTTTATATTTAACCAGTCATGGGTTTTGGTCCCGGACCGTTGACCTCGATCGTGTGATAGTGATGGCCTCGATAATTTTGACAGTTTAAGTGAGTGGACCATTTGTGAAATCTTTGATCTGAAGCTTACTCTATGTTAGAAGTAGATGCCAAATCATCTGCAGTAAATGTTGTGATAGCTTTTTGTAGGCGCCTCTTCATGCTGATACATGGAGTAACTAAGTTAATGGATTTTTTGATTACATTACTTGGGACAGTGTAAACTATTACTGAATAAGTGCTGCATCCAGAAGGACCAAATTCTTAGACAAGTTTTACTATAAGGCGTGTGTCTTTTCTACTATCATCTAAGGTGACTGGTGCGCATAAACTCAGAGATTGGTGTGTGCGGTTTGTTGATTTAAAAGAGGGTCTAAATTCTGTCAGCATATCCGTCAAGTTCTATGAAGGAATGAAAAAATATGGTTATCTCATTCACTTTTAGCTCACTTTGGCAAATTCGCAAGCATTGGAATCACTAACCTAATGTTCTTTTTTTGCTGTTCACTCTTCATGTCACCATGACCTCTACTGATGCGTAAACGATGTCTACATAGCCAATCATCCGAACTCGACCGAGGGAATATTGTAAACTATTGCAGGGAATCATCAGTCATTTCTTATTCCAATTTTGTTAGCTGAAAGTAGAATTTTTGCATGGTTCCCTTACGGATCCCCTAACTTTGAATGCTCTTTAATAACATGCACTATTTGAATGTCCAGTGTTCCTTTGCGTTCTTTTAAAAGTGGATTTACAGTTAAGGCTACTCTGGCTTCCATCCCCTCACCTCACTTCAGAATGTTGCAGACAGGAGTTCTAGAACAGTTTGGTGTCTCACAGGTGAATTACATTGCGTGGACTCATAATGATGAAAAATAGTACCTCTTTTCTCTTTGTTTCAAGCAAGAACAATGTAAAGGGAGCATGATTTTAATGGCCACAGCAGAGTAGCCCCTACATTGGCGCCAAACAACGGAATCAGGGAATTCTCAACAATGGCAGAAACAGAGTTTTCGAAAAAATTTTTGCTGAAACCTTACATTATAGTGCTTATTTATCAGCATCAGCAGATGATTTTGTTGTCCTCTTTAGTGGAAGTCACAGCAATCTCGGACCTTTGACTTTCATTTAAAAAAAAAAATAATTAACCATACTGAATGTATCTACCGCTTTCTCTTTCCATTTGAAGGTGATTCAGTTTTTCATATTTAGCGCTTGTATAGAGTGTCGTTGTAGGCGAATTTTAAACAGTATAAAATGCTACTATTCTACTCGGGGCATGACAATTTTGGGGTAGTAGGTCTACTTGAGCGTTGAGCGCACATCTCCCGTCCAGCGTAGCTTATTTTAAATGGGTTGTTAAATTGCATCCCGATGTCTTTCAATTACTTCTAAGCGGCCTGGTTTGATCGAGCATTTCCTTCACATCTTAGTATTCGACGTCAGCAACTCCGATTACCTTGTCAACTTTTGACATGTGAATCAACAAAGAAAACAAATTAAAGTTATTTTCTTAATCAGTGGCTTATCCTTTCATGTTGAGCTGTGTGACGCCACAACTTCCTTTAATTTGATGCTTTTTGAACGCAGCAAACAGATTCGACAAGAGAGATGCGCCATTAATGTCGTCCCTTAAGCGCTTATCTTGAATGCGCTTGAATTTCCTGATTTCTGCTGCACTATTTGTCAGTTCTTGCAGAATGGATGACCTTTGAAAACGCACACTGTGTACATGTATGTCTGAGTAACTCCAATTAAGATGCGGGGATTACCACCCTTATCACTTTATGTCGTTCCCACCGAAGTGTAGCTATGCGCTTTGGTTTCTTGATTAAAAAAATCCCTCCATTAACGACTTCTTGCTGTTCTTGTCGAAGCCCTAAATTGGAGCAATAGCAGTACTCCTCCGTTAGACACGTCGTAGTCGGAATTTCACTGAAAATGTCATTTTTTGCCATCTGTTAGGGCAAATGCAAATTGCCTCCATGAATGTTAATTTTAATGTCTAACTTCTCACTGATAACACCTTCGGTACCAGCTTCACACATACGTTATACCCTGAGATTCTCGACAGTGCCTATCTGTGATAAGCAAGCACAATGAAGTGTTGCACAAACAAAATGCTTGAATTCAAAACCACAAATGTCTGCGGAGTACTTCTTTCGTCTTCTAGGAAATTGCATATTTTGCTAGTTCTTAAGTACTAGATAAGCTATTTACGAAATTGGTTTCAATTTTTGCTACTATGTGGATTGTAGTGATCGAATCCCCTCCACACCTATGTGGCTGTTGTTAAGAGCTCAGGTATTAGGTATATTGGTGGATCAGGTAGTCTTGTTACTTGCTATTGTAAGGAAACAATGCAACAAATGGCAATTTTATGCACGTGTAAATTGCAGTCTAACTGGTAAAACGGTACATTGTAGGACAAGTCTAAAGGTCTTGTGTCAAGTTGGATCAAGCGAAAACTATGAGGTATTTAGGATCAACGACGAAGAAACTCAAACAGATGGGTTGCTTTTTTCATGATTAAGTTATTGCTGGATTTTTTTTCGATGCAAGGAACGGGTTTACACGTTGTTTACAAATGATAACTTTAAATTAGCCAACCCCACTCTCTTTACCAACAGATTGGCAGATATTGGCTCGTGAAGCGGTCATCCACAAAGGAACAGAGAGCATTAGCGGGAGCATACATAATCGAAGAAGAGGAAGGAGAATCAGAAGACAGACAACGTCGAGTTGTTCAAAGGATGCAGAAATTGTTTGTGGGTGCGACCCAACTACCGCAATTGCAATTCAAAGTCAGCAATATTATTCACTCCAACACACCTTCTTTCTGCACTACTAGCCTTGCCAACGCTACCAATCGAGAGCCCTGAGCCCTCGCTTTGCCATTACCAACCAGGAGCCAACGTACTACTTACTTTTGCTAAGTAGGTTGTATCATCGTTTATGTCTGCATTCCCATGGTATCAACCAACCATTAAGCCACCATCGCAGTTATTTTTTAAATGCCTTAGACCTCGAAATTACTGGTCCATTCAGATGAAGTTCTCTTTGTTCTATGTTTGATTCTTGTACATTGTAAGTTACAACGTAGAACTCGTTTTCGGTAGCTGCGAAAGCCAACAAAATTTTGATATTCCTTTTCTTGGGTGTGCTTTGAGAGGTATAATTTTCCGCAGTTAATCATTTTATTCTGCAGTGCTTGCCATCTTAAGGTAGCAGATGCAAAGGTCCGATAACGCTTCAGCTGAATTATTCCAAAGTTCTAACTAGTGCTTCGTCTTTCATGATTGATATTTGAATGCAGCATTTTAAAAACCTTTTAACTGTAATATTTTGTGTCGACTGACGGATTGGGGATTCGATGTATTTTCCATTGGAAACTGTTTATTCCTTTAAGATCAAATAATAACAGCTGTTTCTTTGGTTTATAAACCAATTCTATAGTGTTTAGTTTCCCTGACAGTATTTTTCTGAAAGTAATTGGCTTGTATGGTCGCGGCTCCACATGTGTGCCATGTTTGACTGGGAAATGTTGAAGGTGATTGAAGATCAAAGGTGTGAGTTTAGCTATAATTCTTGCCATTTGGATAACAAAATCTAGGCAGCCATAGTTACAGTTTTTTGCCACATACCTCAAGATGCTCGAATATGGCGGTTTACTTTTAACTCTACGTTTATTTCTGATTTCTTAACAGCCACAAACTAGTATGATGCCAACGAAATCGCTAATAATTAGTGATGGGATGAGTGCCTCATCTCCAGAGGTGCAGCAGCGGCAGCAGCAGCAGTTGCAATTTCAAAACATTCGCATCCAGGGCCACCAAAGCCATAGTCACCAACTTAGCCCTCAGCATCATCACACTCTCCCCATTACACCATTGCCCCCTATTCACCTACATCATAATCACCACCACAGCCATCGTAGGGGGAAGAAGAGGTCCTCCACGCTCTCTTCTAAGTCATCGACTTCTACAACATCATCATCATCCTCCTCCTCCTCGTCCTCCTCTTCGTCTTCCAGATCGAATTTTGTTCCAGTGAGTTTATAACTCCCACTGTTCCCTAGTTTTGAGACAAGTTCCTTTATGGATTAACAACTGCCCTACTTGATGGTATTCCTTTTTTGATCTCTAATTCACCTTCCGGAACCATATTACAAACCGAATTTCACTTTCATAAGGCTTTCAATATTAGGTGGTCACAGTTATGAAATGAAAATTAGTTGAAGGTCTTTAATGTCGTGTCATACTTGTAAAAACTTTGATGGTACCTTTGAAATCGTGGTTTTTCGATCTTTTTTAAAAGAAAATCTTTGGTATTTGGTGTCACTTGGATAAGTGAGAGGGTGACAGGATTTGAGCCAATAAAATGTTGATTTTCTGTTAAATCTATTAAGAATCTTACTTCCACAACGATTGAAAAGTGAAATCATAATTTTGATCTGTTATTTTTAAGGCTTATGATGTAACTAAAGGAGATTAAATGTGTTAAATTTTTGAAGCCGCTTTTTTGTTGCTTAATCTAAGTCCTATTTTCTTCTCTTCTTGTTTCTCGTCACAAATTCCAAGTGCGTTCAAGGTGGGACATTTATTTGGCCTTTTTGAATGCCACCAATCGCTTCCATGTTTTTTATGGGATGGGTGGGACCGAACCAATAAGTTTAGGTCACAAGTGGAGTGTTTAATTTTATTTCTATTCTAGAAGGCGAAAAATAGGAGGGTAACTTACGGCTGTTTAAGTATGAACCGATTAAGGGAAATGTTATCCTACTGGTACTAGACTTTTGCAAATCTAGAATCTTAACGCTGGAAACATCGGCTGCATTTACTTCAG
This sequence comes from Hydatigera taeniaeformis, assembly GCA_900622495.1. Taxonomy (NCBI): domain Eukaryota; kingdom Metazoa; phylum Platyhelminthes; class Cestoda; order Cyclophyllidea; family Taeniidae; genus Hydatigera; species Hydatigera taeniaeformis. The sequence goes on along the minus strand of UYWX01020414.1, from coordinate 49,604 downwards.
TGGAGAATGGACCTGATGGCTTTTTACAAGCCAATTACCATTAGTAAATTTCACCTGAAAACGAACTTCGAAGTTGCTGGCCTGCTAGTGTGTTTGAACTCTGTTTATCAATAGGCGCTGTGCCAAATTTTAATCGAAATCCATAATTTAATATTTGTTTACAGTCTCAAAATGTTACAGTTCTCCGAAATCTTTCTGATGGCTAGAGGCATCACAACATTGAGTTAGAGTCCACTTACTTATTATAAATAGGTTTGAGGGATATATTGGCACGACTCCTGGACTGCAAGAATAACAACCACAAGTTTGCTCCCATCTCAAGAGCTACTAAACCGCAGTACCAGAGGTCCCACCTGGGTCTTATCCTGCTAGTTGAGAGCCAAAGGGGATACCATAGGTAATGATTTTCTCCGAGGGAACCATAGTTACAACTAGTGTCACCCAAGTTGTTGATAAGGTCCCTACAAAACTCAGAACTGTAGTAGTCGCTAGAAGTAGGTGTCTCGCTTGCATCTCTTGTCACACTAATATTGGTGATTCAGTGGTCGCAAGTGAAGTGGCTGTTGATTGGAATCGGGATTGTTTTCTACCATCAGTCCAGCACTTCATTTCTTTCTTGAAGCCAAAAGAAAGTGGGATAAACGATCACAAAATGTATTTCCAGCTTACAAATAGGCTTGAGCACTTTTGACTTTATTTAGAGCCCATACTTGTGGGATGTGGGAAGGGAGAAAGAGGAGGGGCAAAGGCAAACATCCCTTTCTTTTCTAAAGTAGATCTTAGTAGTACAAAGCCTATCTAGTTACTTATTGAGCAAATTTAACTCTGTAGTCAGTGGAACCTCAGCTTCATGTTGGAGTATTTATATACTCGGGAAATTATGTTTACATTGAGCTACAGAGTAGATAATTTACTCTTCAAAAAAGGCGAATTAGCCCTGCTAAAGATGAGTTCTTTTGGATCCGCAAGTTTCGATAAATTATGTAAAATGTTGACGTTTTAAGGCATGCGTGCATTTAATTTCTCAATAGAACAATCCTAGTTTGGAGCTTAGGCCCTAAATATAGGTACCCTTCAATGGGCAAGAACATGAATACACTGAAAATCTACACAATTGTTGCTTACTATTTAACAAGATGAGCATTACGACAGTCGCAACGAGCGAATTAACTACCACAGTAAATGGCTAATCATGCTGATGCGGTACTAATCGACTTGGGTACTTTGGTTCAATCAACTTGCTTTACATGAACTATAAAACTAGTATCCTTTATGAAATACCATTTGGCATTAGCGGCACGATTTGTTGTCACGAGCTATTGTTCAGATGATACGGTATCCATGTCATCTGTGTGTGATGCTTGTGAGAGATGTAGCGTTGAGTCCAATCGGGAAGTTTTATTTTTTTTCTGTTACAACAGTTATACGGTCTTGAAGTACATGATCTTCTGAAGATTTCAAAAGGGATTAGACTAGACGATGGCTGATCCCCAGAACCTAGAGTAGATGTACTACTTTTCGCAACTTAGATTCTGCGTGTTCCACATTCCTTGTGGTGTTATTTTTGCCTTAAGAATTTCGTTTACACCGTTTATACAAGCTTTCCTTTGGTCTTGCAATGATTCATAGGAACATTTTGCTAAAGTATAAGCCCAACGTTACTTTCATTATTTTTCTCACTGCACATTGGAAGGCAACACGACAGTGACTTCTCAGCTACTGTAGTATTAACAACGATTGTGATTTGCTAATCCGTCATTGTTTTCTCTTTTAGCCTACATGGATTGAACAGAAAATTACCCAACTTAACTGTGCCAAATACGTCCCCTCCATCAAATCTCCCGATCGGTAGGTTCTCCTTGTGATTTTTAACCACGCCATTAAGAAATGGTGATGGCGATGACATCTGTCCTATCTGACTTAGAGAAGGTAGATCTGCTGAAAGGTTGTGCTACACCATTCTGAGACCTCTCCAAAGATGGGAGCAGGTATAATATTTGGTTCTGATGCTTGTAAATATTGCTGATGTACAGAAAGACTTGGAGATTGAAAATGTGCTCCAAGGTAAGACTGACCATCGGAGATACAGCAGTGAACATCCATGTAGATCGTCGTCAAAATCCAAATAGTTAGGCACATGCGTAGCTCCTTTCCTATTTTGCGCGACGATCTCGAAACGCCTCTTATTCAGCCACCCGTGTTGCCCATAATAACTTATTCGAATATGTAGGACTAAACACTCACGAATCAACTGCGGTATAGAATTTTACATGCAGCTGACCTAATATCTACTTGAAAATGCATTGATTCCTCTTGACAATAGACCTAGGTATGGTGTTTGGTTTTATTTGAGACTGATGAGAATGGTAAAAACAAGGGCTTAAAATCATTCTCATGACGAAGGACGGGGTCTAAAATACTTATACAGGAATATGATTTTGCGTTTTTATTTCCTTTTATCGCTTTGTCCTAATTTAAGTGCTGCTCACCTCTAGGCATCCATTTGGATCCTATTTAGGCGGTAGAAGATTAGAGGGGATGCTCTGTTCTCTTCACTAACGTCATCATACGAGTGCTCCAGACAGCAATGTAATGATCATTACCAGGTGCTTCATTTGTTAAGGCGAGTTTGGACGGCATCGCAAATTTTCCAATTAGGCATTGCCGCAAGTCCTTTCTTTCGCAGCTTATGCATTTCCTCTACACTACTATGGCTAATCGTTCAGCAGTAGGAATCAGGATAATGGTAATTTGAAATTGGGACTGTTCCAGGCAGCCTTGAACAAAGGAGGAAGTATAATGCGTAGAGATGCTCTGCGGAGGTGTGATGAGGAAGCTCTAACAGGCTTGCTACCAAAATCGGAGCGTGGTAGGCAATCAGAGTGCTACATTTGATTGACTCAACATTAGGAAAAGTAGAGCTGAAATCAAGTGGCATCTGCATTTTTTCTTTATGGTACTTAAAGGCTTGAGGTCGGAAAATTCAAGTGGTTGCACCGCTATGGTTATTTATTAGCCCATTCTGTCATGGAACTAAGGTGTACGTATCGTAGACATCAAAGAACTAAGAATTCCACAAGTTATTAGAGGGACCAAAGCTCGTTGACTTTTAAGCGAGTTCAATTTTCTGATTTCAAGCTATCATCATCCCATAACAATAGGTATTATATATGCGCAATGTGCTCTTTGTCGTTCAATGGTGGATGGGTGCAATAAGCTGTTGTGACAAATTGGGTGGGTTTGAAATGACATAGTGGATGAAGGGTACCCATTGTCTGGCGTTGGGTACATTTTTCTGGTTTGTAAGCAAAAGGCGCTTTTGAGGATTCTGCTGGTCACTGTTTTTGGCTCCATTGGAGGCAGAATGTTTAAACTGGTTGGATTAGACACCAATGTGCCTTGAAGAAAACTAAATTACCTTTTTATGTGGTATGATATGATTATTAATCCACAGCTATTCTCGCGCTACTTCTCTCGCTTTGGTATAGTTGCAAGAGAGTAGCTGCGGAATAGGTAAACTGCATTGTGCAACTCATGAAAATCACTTCAATATGTTTTCTCAAATTTGTTTGGAACGGAGAAAGATTTGAAATACTAGACCATTAGGCTACAAAGTCGGTAGACTGATTGAACTGAGGGCATGTTAAACCGTGTGAGGCTTTTTGCTCGAGAAAGCACACACCTTTAAGCTCCACCCGTTGCGGGCCCCATAACATGTGTTCGTGATACCGACTGAGATGCTTTTTTGAGTTGCGTCAACACTTCACTTGTGTCATACTGAAGCACGTAAAGGTTGTGCCAGATCACGCAATTCTAGGGGAAAGGAGAGTGATCTTTCTTTTGCACATCTCTGGTAATTAAGCTTACATTCATTCATTTCTGCATTCTTAATAATCGTTAATGCTAAAAGTTTTGATAGAGTCATGTACATTGGGAGTACTGCCTGAAGGCAGCATAGAAGGCTCTTTTTTCGGAACTGGATTTGGTTGTCAACATACGAGATGGCTAGCAGAGTGGCGACATATGCGGTATGTGCATGACTAGGAAACTTCACCCAGTTTAAAAAATGCAGGAAACGGATATTGTTGTTCTTCTGACAAAAGGTACAAGTACTAAATAAGTGTTACAGACATGTGGACCTCGATGTTGACCAATATATTGTAAAGTCAGTTCACTGATTGATTCAAGTTCTCTGGCTTTTAATCCCCCATCAATTGGTTTTAATTGACCCTTTCGATGGTCTTTGGAATTCACCTCGTCTTGTAGGTGTGGTTGCGGCCGATTCCTGGAGGATCATGATCCTTACGTGATAGAGGATGCGCATATGAACGCTCTGACATCCCATCTTGAGCCAGAATTAGTAAGATGGCAGGTTAAAAGCCACACTCGTGAGGTTCCCACAACAGCCTTTGGCACCGTCGAATTCCAGGGTGGACCGCATCCCACTAAAGCTAGAGTAAGTTTGTGTTTACATTTTTTGTTAAACCATAAATCTGACCTTGTTTGCTCAATACAGTTGCCGACTAAGTTGGTGCATTCCTTTTTTGGGCCATTTATTTATTTGACATGTATTGCTTGCTTTTACCAACCTCAATTTTTACTTGATGACCACATCAGCGACATTGCGATGGGCCTGTTGTGTGCCTGTGAAAATTATGCAGTTTTAATTATGATTTGCTACACTGACTTATTAATGGTGTGGTATTTTTAATAAATTATGAGTGGGGATGCTCTTTGTGCTGTCCCCGACCCATCTTTCATCCCATGACATCGAATGATGGTTGAGTCTAGTGGTTAGTTAAATTCATTGAAGATGAAATAGCAGAACCTGGTGCCAGTTAGTAATTGTGGGAAGAAGGAAATCGGTGACTAGGACCAGGCTGTTTTATCGTCTTCTAAGGGACATTTGTTTGTAGGAGTTTAATCTGCAGTAAGCTTTTACCTCCTTTGATGAGGACGACAGATTGTTACGAACTGTACTAATCCATCATTTACTTTTCCAATTTCCCCCAACTCTATAAAAGATGAATGTCTAATTGGATCTACTTTTTTACAGTACTAGCTAGTTTGATGTTTGAGCGTGATTAAAACTGCAGCTCCAATTTCCTCCTGTCGTAAAATTAAACGGCAGTTTAATTGAACTTCAACTTTTATCGCTAATTTGGGAAATTTCAGGCTATCCTAAGAGATCGTAGTTCAAGTGAGTCTTAATTAGCTAAAATATTAACGCTTAATAGTGATTAGAAAGTTTTAAACAAATTTTATGCTTTTCTCAAAACCAATGAAGGACGAATTTATGCCCGAGTCTATTAGGCACGCAACTCTGTTCTGGCGATTCATTTTTCTCCAGTTTGCTGTGCTGAGTTGCAACTCCTTATGATGAAGATAGTTGCGAAACTTAGGCATGCCGTACAATGCAAAACAGTGGCTTTTTGCTCATCTCTCTTGAGCGAGTGAACCTGGGGCATAATCTCATCGTTTATAATCTCTCTGTGAGCCAATTAAAAGCTTGTAAATGGTCCCATTCAAACCATTGCTTACAGCACCCTGAATGCTCAGCTATAGCTGCGTGATTGAGGAAGCTAAGTGGGAATTTTTAGCCCGACTTATTTACCCACTAATGTTGATGGAGTTGATTAATAGCAGTCAAATCATAAGTGACAGGGACTGGAGGTCAAATTATGGAATAGAACAGGGAATGTGTTCTAACATCTTCGAGTGTTGTAGGCCAAGTTCATTTAGTTTACTTGCTAGACTAAGCGATTGCTGTTTTGCTAAAACTTGAACGCATCGTGAATGCTCCTTTCCAATTTTACGTCAGCATTCACTACAGAGAAGTAATTGCATCTTGATTGTAGATGTTTGGAATGGCAGCTAATGATAGGAGAAATATGCTAGCTATCAAAACGGTTTCGCTTTAACGGTCAAGCCGTTTCCATAGAGTGAGAATGCCTACTCCCGGTAGCTGAAAATGCATATCCATTACACTACGTAATGCAGGTGTTGTTGTTGCGTTGTCTACGTGTTACCATTTTTTTGCTACTGTAGTACGTGAGGATAAGCTACGAAACGCCACCGGAGACTGTGGTGCAGCTGCTGCTGCGGGAGTGGCGTCTGCGTGTGCCCAGCTTGGTCATCTCGGTGCTGGGAGGTCTGGCCAATGCCCCGCTTCAAGCCAAGTTGGGCTCCGTGGTGAAGCGGGGTCTCTTGAGAGCAGCCAAAACTACCGGTGCGTGGGTCATCACCAATGGTCTGGATACTGGTACGTAAATAGTTGTGTGCCTCTCCACTCACAGACCATCTTATTAATCGGTGGTGTCTACTTCATTTCTTTTGGTCTGTCCATTAGTTTAGCAACTCTCCTTTCAGTCTTACGGTTTGGAGCATCGCTATGAATCATTTGATGCTATTAACTATCCAGTTCCATGAGAGAGCAGTCTGATTAAACGTTAATGCAGTTGATAGGCTTTTGAGAAGGTTTTCAAAGTAGAGTGCACATTTACGATTTGCAAAGCGAAAGGGGTTTTGTTTGAATCGGTCTACGTGCATACATTCGCAATGGGCATCAGGACAAACAGGGAGTCTTTAAAAGCTCACACTAATTTGCATAACATCGGTTTACTTGATCGACCGAACGGGGCAGGGAGGGTGTGTTGGTAGGCAAATTTTTTAAAAATCCATTGAATTGCTAATTGTGAGACTGTGATAAGTGGTTACATTGCGACCAAATTATGTTAAAGTGAAATAAAATCATCACCTCGGCTACACAATCCTTTGTTTTGATGCAACGAAGGGCATTTGAAGGGTTTGGAGCACGAGCAGAGCCAAGAATATGATTGAGGTACTCATTATGAAGGCATGTCTGTTCTTTTTCTTAATGTCTACTGTTTTTTCTGTCTTTTGGAGTGTGGAAGAGTAGGCAAGGGAAAATATTGTCTGATGTTAGCAGTGTTGAGTGCTACTAACTTTGCATCCCATTCACCTCCAAAAGGGTCATAAAGGGTTATGCTTCTACAAAATGACTTATCTACGATTCTGCAGCACTGTAAATCTCAGAGCAGGAACAGCAGTATCAACACAAAGACTGGCCCATGGGGCATTTGCAAAGTCGGCGCAGCAAGGTAGTTACTTAAACATTACTGGTTCAACATTTGTACAATCCTTGCCACAGTCCTCCAAATGTGTGTATTTCAAATCATAAATCCCTTGCACTCATTTCAGGTGCTTAAAATCAGATCATCGGACAGGACCATGGATTAGTGGTGTTAGTCATGGTGATAAATTGATAAGACTTGTGGCTCCAGGTTCTTCTGTTGTGACTCAGTTGAGTCCCTTAGATCGCAAAAAATAGGCATGGTGGGGGTTTAGGAACTGGCGAATATTTTCAGTTATTAGACACTACTTCTAAGTTTTTGAGTATTTCTACTTAGTTCCCTGTCAAAGGGTCTTCAATTTGCATTAGAATGAATCCAAAATATGCGTAGAATAGGCCTTTCCAGATCATCGCGTTGAATGAGCCTGTTGATTGCTAAATGACTGACTGAAATAGCTTATTTCGATACTGTGTGGGTGGTCTTTCCTACTCGTTTCTACGTCTCTGCGTATTTTTGTTTAAACACAAGTGACACTTTGTTTAACAAACCTCGTATAAACAGTGTTGGTGATTGTGATAACAACTGATTCACGGAGTCGAGCATTAGCTTAGAACAACTTATTAAAGTTTGAGGGAATTAATCAAATTAATGGAAGGTAATTGAAACGTGTATTAGTGTAGCGTTCCAATACTTCCCTGACGATGAAAGGAGAATTGGTACTGAGACATGGTATATGTTATGAGTACGGAGAAGGTCTAGGTACCACTGACATGGTCAGGGTGCCATTTCGTCCAGCCGATTTACAAGACTAGAGCCCTCAACTCCTGCTGAAACGAAATGGAGGGTTAAGCGAACAATTGGTTCTGCATGGTCATTCTCTTCTGTTGGATGTAAATTTCGGGGCTCTCTCATCAGCATTGGAACTGTAAGAAAACTACCCGCAAACCAGTCAAAGCTGCCACTGAATTCGTACTCAACTCAGGAAATAGCTGTCGGAACAACATTAATCCATCTTGACAACTTCATCCTATCTGCTGTTTCATACTGATGAAGAGTCACATTGGCCAAGAAGGTATGTGGTAGTCACCTCCTATGTCCACCGTCAGTCATGATTTTACCGCTGGTCCAAAAGCAGGCAATTAATGGAAGGCGGGGCTCAAGCTGGTTTCGTAGAGGTATTGCGGGTTCACCCAATTGATATCTTCACGCAGATGCTTCGGATGGCCATGATTACTGGTGGTGTTACCGTAGCTGTTAGTTGCTTTCCTACAGACTACGGAATAGTTGTTGGAGATAGGCATCCATATAATAGACATTTTCATCAATGTAGTGAATTGAAATTTATTTTGAGATAGGAGTTCAATAATTGGACAGACTATTTATTGTCTCGGCACCGTAGAGCTTGGAGCTACTGGTATATCCTCGAGGCCACGTTACTCAAAGGAAGGGCGATGATAAAACACCTTAATGGCCCTTTTACCAACATCAAGAGTTAACCATTTGAACAGAGCATGATTCAACATAATTCCTTTATTACAATGGTGTCGGGAAGCAAGACATACAGATACATAGCAAAAAGTAATTAATTTGGTCAATGCTGTTTACCACCTAGATTGAAATTTTTCAGACAACATTTACTAACACACTTTTCATCGAGTCGGTAGAAATGCGCATTCTGCATTGTAGAATTTCCTTTCACCGCCGTTGATAAAATTGAGTTGCTTTGATTGCTAACATATTTTTAAAGAAATCCAGGAGCACACTAACTCAAAAGTCGCTAGGCCTAACAATGTCTTAAGTGTTTTAAAAATCAATCAGTGTGATTCTAGTACCACCTTTTCATTTTTTGCAATATTAACTCTTTACCCTTACTTTATCTACGTTTTTTTCCTCATTCTTCCTTATCACTCCAAAGGAGTGACTCGGCATGTGGGTGAGGCACTGGGCGAGGAGGTACATGTTCGTGGTTCCAAAATTGTCGCTCTTGGTATCGCGCCTTGGGGTGTGGTGCAGCAGCGCAGCATGCTCATTGGTATTGATGTGAGTCTTTTTCTCCTTAATCTATGCTTTCCCTTTTCAATATTAAATGATTTTCAGCTGAATTTATGCAAACGCCTCTCCTTCATTGTTGTTTCGACATTGGAAGATGATATTTGCTACTCCTGTATCGATTAACGTCAATTGGAAATACTGCAAAATTGTTCATAGGAGGAAATAAGCTAGGCGACAAATGGCATGACCTAAGGTCGGTAAATTCCACCCCCTCAAAACACTCTACAATAGTCATTTAATTGCAAAATTGATTGGTCTTGAAACACACTCTCACTTGATATGGAAATGTTTAGACTTGGTTTTTGTTCGCCTTGACCGCAGCACACTTGTCAGTATCACGCTCAGGGCACGTTAGCGGGCAGACAAGAGACAGCCCTGAATCCGCATCACAACTACTTCTTGTTGGCTGACAATGGAACATCGGGCAAGTTTTCTACTGCCGAAATCTGTCTCAGACGTCGTCTTGAACAGTACCTCGCTCAGCAGCCTATTGGTCTGCGCAGATTAGGTGGGTTACCTTGCCTTTCGTACCCACAAAGTGGAGAGTGGATTTGGCACTACCTGTATCAGTAGTATGCGTCAAATCCCTGTATTCTTAACTCATTTTGGCTTAACGCTAGCTTTTTTTGATAAATTGTGACTACTTACTGCACACCGTTGTCTTAAACAACTCGAGTTTAGAACAATGGAGTGGGCGCACACGGCTTTGTAAACGTGTGGTAAGATTTCGCACAACACCTCATCCTCTACCTCTGTTTCCTTGATGATGCTACCCCACAAAAAGATTGCTCCCTCTTCCTTGAGTGCCAATTTTCCTCTCGATAGTGAATGTGGGTTGAAATTGGGGATAACTGCGGGTGTTTTTTTTCACAAGCATTTATGTCGATGCAAAGACTTCAGCATTGTGTTTGTAGTATTCTGAATCAGTGAATTTGTTAAGCAGATTTGTGAATTGATGTGTCAAGGCTGTTGGGCTGTCTTCATGGATTTGGCAATCTTTTCGCTATCATTGTAAAACAAGCATAAGATAACCTGCGCATTTTTGCCGACTTCTTGTTGGAGACATTTAAAAGGAAACTCACGTTGAAATGGTCTCCTGAAAATGGAAATGTAGTAACGTGTCTACTGAATGTCAATCGGGTTATTAAAACTTTCGCTTAGCTTTGAATTTTTTTTGGGTGAAAGTAGCATTCGATAATTCACTAAGCCATTGGAGCGTTTTTTGGTGAACATCCGATGTCATATTCGGTGAATTTCGGAAAGGAAGTGATACTAAGACGGTGGATAGCCTCTTGATGCGCTGAAACTCATAAAACGCCGAAGATGGTGGCAAAGGCAACATTTAATAGCTAGATAAATCATCGAATTTTTGCGTGCTATGAATTTTCAGGAGGAGGGCTCGTGCTACACTTTTAGGACAATAATTTTATGCCTTTCAGAATCGCTATTGTTAACTCATCCGATGTTTTCTCAGTGTCTTCGATAGTGCCGTCGACCACCAAACTACTGTTCCAACAGCACTTCTAAAGTTCAGACGATTTTTTCCTTGAACTTTCAAATACAAGTGTGTCATAGGTCACCTTTGCAATTTCCATGCATGAAAAGTGATTTTGACGATGGGCTGCATTTCATGTTTGTAGAAGCGATTTGGCTGGCATCATAAGGTAAAATTCCCTCAAAATTAGGAGGATTGGAATGTCTTCACAGATCGTACAATTTGTATTGGTGAAGTCAATCACGAACGCCCCCCAGTGGTGTGGATTTTAGTCTTACAGTGATAGTGGTTCGCCTAATTGCTTTGGGCGTTTGGGAGTATTCGCCTTGTGTGTGTGTGTGCCTGGGCGTTTGCGTAATGTATCTTTCATGAACGGTCCAATTTTTTTCCGCAAAATTGCTTTTTTAATCGGACTATTTTTTCTTTCGCATTTTCTATAGTGCTTGCTAATGGAGGACAGTATCTCTAATTTCTTCCTAAGACAAAAAGCTTCATTCGTACCCAAAATTTCGGGAACATTGGAAGGATTTCCGGCAATTAAAGTGATTGATGTTTAATAGTTTCACAGGGGGGTCGAATGATGTGATTTCTTTTATCACTCATCACTTCGTTTCTGATCTATGATAGATTCTTGCTCTCATCTTTATTCGCTACATTTTTTCCATGTATTTTTAAATTCGAGCTACTCCTCTAGTAATTGGACGTAGAGACAATCAAAGGTTCCTTGAGGTTTTATCTTCGGTTCTCCCAGTTGCGTCGTCACGACCACTTTGACAGATTATAAATCCGACTCTTTTGAAAACACATGTGAAGTATAACTCATTCGTGCCTTTATTATTTTTTTTTAAACTAGCTTTGTACGAGTTTTCACGAAACATCTGCTTTGCTTTCCCCTAATCGAATGAAAGACACTCTTCTTTTGGTGTTCTTATGGACATGCTTGGTTTGTGATGCTACCCGCTGTTCAGTTTGGTTAGAAAGAATAATTCGTTTTGAGGAAAGAATTTCTAAAACTTTTTTAACAGTTAAGAGTTCTGTTTGATTGCTTTCAAGGTCACTCGAAGAGTACAATTACAAGGCACTTTTTGTTTTTATTTCCTTTCGATTAATGACTGTTGCTACGAATAGGCCTGAATTTGTAGGCAAACCTTCCACGCAAATATGTGAAGTGCTATTACTGCTAGATTTGCATCAAATTATGTGGATGATAGTGTCCCATATACTTCGCCCTATGGAATATTTGGCCACAGTTGTACTGCAGTCGTTTGGGTGTCAAATTTCTATGCGGTGAAAAATTAGTTGCGTTCTTAAATTAACCCTCTCGTTCGCCTTTACTCCATCTGCCTTTTTGAGGAATCAAAATGTTTGTTTTAGCCTTCAGGCTTCCCTGATCACAAGGCTGATGAAGGGAAAAGTTGAAGGCTTGAAGAAACAACGAACATATTAACTTCGTACTTATCAAATCAAACTCATAAATCTGAGTATCGTTAACGGCTCCCATGTCTTGATCTATTCCATCAAAACATACTAGAAATGGGTAGATTAAGGTATTTCCAAGTTACTAAATGCCATCACATTTGACTTTGTTTCGTCAACAATCATCAGTGAATCGCATAACATTGAAATTGGATAAACAAGCGTTTATGTGCAAACAACTTTCTCCTGTTCACAAATAATATTTTTCGTTCACTTGTACAAACGTGGTTTTGTGGGCAAAGGTGGTAGGAAATTGCACTATAAAGATGGAGGGAAAGTGCGATTAGCTCGAATTTCGCTTTTGAATTAGTTGTCCAAACAAAAGTGATACTCGGGTAAAATGTATATGCATTCGATAAACGGTAAAACTTCAGGCTATCGGAATGATCTAGAGACCAGTGTATCCTGACAACGGTAAAGTAGTGAAGTACCTGGGTCGTTCCTTTATCGGAACCAAGAGTTAGACGAATAATCATCCTTATTAAATAGTTCTTCTTATTTCGGCAAACTTTTCTCACCTAAACATAAGAAAATCACTTACGACTCATACAATCTGGTCACCCCAATTTCACTGAACTCTCTTGATTGTAGGAACACAGGTCTAACAATGAATGGATTTGTGCATTATTTTGTGGATTTTGGGTTTTACTTCTAGTCCTCTTTGGGGATCTGTCTGAACTTCGGTTCTACTCATTCATCCATATTTTCATTTTATCCAACTAGTGGGGAAATAGTGGAGGTATTTTGCGTTGTATTCATTGACATTTTCATGCGGTTATCATAGGCGGCCTTATAACCAATTGTCTTAAATGTTACAGCTAGTGTCGCTTCATGATTTAACACCTTTCCTGTTGGACGAGGAGCTGGTGCAATTATCAAAGGCAGACACTATCTTCAAACCATTCCGAATGAGTTTTCACAGAGTCTCCCATTCACAGCAAATCCCACCCGTAAACATCAGGGAAGGTGGCCTTTTAGTTCAGCTCTGCTTTCCGCTACCATCGATGTGGCACATCAACACTGCACCGAACGCAATAAAGCAGATAGTGCTTTTATCTGGCATGGCTTAAGGCCATCCTATGCGGCGGAGCGTCTAAGTTACCCCTTTGCCGAAACCGAGGATGGAACCAGCAAACAGACCACCAAGGTATTGCCCTAAAGCGGGTAAAATAAATGCTTTGTGAGCTGCCCCAACGACGAAGTTACGTGACATTCCTTGGCCTTTTGGGTGCGCATATTGTGGCACATAAGTTGCAGTTTTAGGCCGCCTTTACTACAACCTCAGTCTTTATCCCAAAGGACTTTTCTTACGTGACCTGAGTGCAAACCAAACATTATTCGATACTTATTTTTTATTCTGAAAATCACATTGACTGGTCATTTGGTCACACTTGCGTTTAATTTAGTAGAAGTTCTTGCTGTATCATTATGAAGCTATTTTGTACTTTGGAACCTGCAGGTCACATTACTGCCTCACTTGTCTCAACCTGTCACTCGCACCCTTTTTAGTGTAACAGTTGTCAGCATGATGCTAAAGCAAAAAAAAAAAAAAAGACGTTGCACGGAATAAGGCCACTCTCCAATAACTTTTTTGTGGAGAGAAGGGACATTAAAAACATCAACATATCTCCTCCGTTTTTCAGAATTAGATTCCACCTAATGCACTTGGCTGTGCGTCAATCGAAAAGGGAGAGCGTAGGCATACTACTTTGGCAGAGGAATAGCAGATGGCTGGACTTTGGGGCAACTGAGGGCAAATTTTGCATCTGGCTATAGCTCGGTTTGCGCCAATATTATGTCGTTTTTGCTTTAATGGACAGGTTGAGAGAAAAACAGGGCATGCCGGTTTGGAATAAGTTAAACTATTTGCTTTTTTCCTGATCTCAAAGGCTTGTTTCCATGCATTCGTTGAATACCTGTTAACGCTACCGGGAAGACTTGGTTAACGATGGAGAAAGGGCCTTCCTCTTGATATAATGCCCTTAGGTTTTCCTGTCTCGTGACTTCCAGTCCAAAATAGTGTTGTTTTATACGCAATTTTGTGGCAAAGTTAACAAAATTACCCCAGGTTGTGCAATGAATGGTGTCTCAGCACAACTATTAGGAGTAATTGCTTGCAAAAGTCCTCTTACTACTTGTGTAACTGTCGCAAAGTTTTCGAATTTAAGCTGACATCACTTATGCCATGCACTTTATGTGTTCATAGTACTTTTGCTGGAGGTGGGATTGCTCTGATGTGGATACCAGGTCGTCTTATGTGAAAATAGAGCAAATAAACAATTATAAGCAATTGATAGGTGGAAAGTTTATGGTTAAAGTACCTTCCGAAAGCTGATAAGCAAATGTATGCAGGTATCGAACAGCAAGCGATGCAATTATCAAGCACATGTACTTAAAACATTGGTAAATTTCCAGGTAGTAACGAAGGATGGCAGTTCATCAAATCGAAGAAAGTCATTGGTCGTTGTTTGGAGATTTTAATCACATTTTACGCTCAAGACCGTATCCAACCTATGACACTTGTTGTGGTCGGTAGGTGTCACTGCTTCTAACAGGATCGTCATTCGGCTCCTTAATGTGGCTTTACTACTGTTAGTGTCAAAATCGACCAATAGGGTGGGCTTCTCAAACTCACTTTCTGCAATTATCCATTGCGAGTCTCCGTCGTTGCATTACTCGACGTTGCCCTGACACACTAAGTCGACCCTATTTCTACAACATGTCGCTCTCAAAAGCCTGTAGTTACTAGCCATGAGTGGAGTTTGAGTTGAACACCAAAGTAAGGCATCGAAGAAGATGTCTACTTTGGTACTTAGGGAACAGCGGAATCTAAAGAACGACGAAAGGAGGTTTTTATTCAATCTTGTAACATTTCCTGGAACATGGATCGGTCTGTCAGTCGTATTCACTAGAGCGGGCAAGTAAACTATTTGATGGAGAGATAAAGGGGCATGATTTTTGATAATCGATTGCTAAGTCACTTCTTTAGTCATTTTTTTCACCGATCATTTGTGGACTTTGACTTGATCAGGCTCAAACAGCACGCGTTTTTACATGTACTCTGTGGAGGATCCATTTGTATTATTTCTTTTCTTCGTGAACATTACCTACTAACTTTTTGCCCCTCAGATCACCTATTAGACACCTAAGGTCTATTTCACCTCGGAATGCTATTTTTCTGCATTACATAACGTGGTAGTGCAACTTTTTGCCGAAGTTAGCCACCAGGTACTTGGAGAGATGTTGGAGTGGCAAGTCTGGTGGCGGAGGCATTAAAGTATGCAGTTACCACAAACACTATTCAAATGCTGCTTACTTTTCTTTGGTTTTCTGCAGGCGGTCACAAGTCGAGAGTGCCAGTAGTGGGCGTGCTGATAGAAGGTGGGCACCAGACTTTTCGTACAGTCTTCGAACTCCTCACCGGTCGCAATCCCGTTCCCGTGGTTATATGTGATGGATCTGGACGTGCAGCGGACCTCCTTGCCTTCATGTATCATTATGCCGGACCTGATGGGTTGGTCATTTGATCTCTTTTATGTTCTCCACTCTTTCAAACGTCTGCACTCATTTAAGTACTTTCTCTTACTGAGTTGAAGTCTTGTTTTTTGATGCCCAAATTCTTGCCATCCTCATCGTCATTTGTCCCCTTTGGATTAGCTTCCTGCGCTCGTTTTTGTTATCTCAACGTTAAAGCAATTCGTTTCTGTCAACTTTTGTTCCCTTGTTAGTGTTTTGGGTTGTTATTTCTGATCACACACCTGCAATCATTAGTCCTCTGCCATTTTAGGTCTGTTTTCTCGATGCTTTATTTATCATGCCTGATGATTGCGGCAAGTCTGTATATGCACTTTCACATCTAAGGTCAATCAAGCCCCAGCAAGCTATTTCATGTTTTGATGCCTTAATTTCCACCCCCGTCACATCCCAAAATCTGTACAAAAGCATGGGTAAGGATGTGTTTATTTTAAGACTCCAGTCAGCTTAATTTCTGCACCGTGAGGTTACAAAGCTAAACTATGGAGTTTGATAATCTCTCCCTATTGCACTCTGCGTCAAAAACAAGTAATCTCATCTTGCTGGTATATCAGATAACTCAATTACTCTTTTAACCTGTAAACATTTCCAAGGCACTTGTTTGCATTGCAATTTTTCCTGAAACCATCTTTTTTCAACCCGACTGCCTGTGATTAAGGTCTACCCTTATTCGTTAGCGATGTTCGGGGGATAATTTTATTTAATAATTGTATTGTCGGTGAATTGATCCACTTATACACATTTAGCATATTTTGGAAGTTACTTTCTTTCCCGATATCTATTACAAATCTATTCCATTTGTAAGAAGGGTGTTCTATTGGTCGTGATGTCTTGGAGGCCAGCTCCATACCTCTATTTCCCATAGAAAAAAAATCATTGTCTCCTACAGCCCGTCGTCACTGGGCTACAATTTTTGCATAGTTCATCGTCTCCTCTACATTTCTATCGTACTTCACTCGATGTTAGTGATTCACTCAAATCGTTTCAAGCCACTTTTAATGGCAATTGGTTGGGTGCCACAGAAACGCCTCAAAAATCACCAGAACAATGCCTCTTGCTATTGCCTTATCTTATAAACTTAAGTGATTACTAATTATAGAGCAATAAAATTGTGTTTAAAAATAATATTCAGTTTTCTCCTTATTAGTGGAAGGTCATAAACTCTATCGTCTCACTACGCTAGACTGAACCGTATTTTGTTTGCCAAACAGCCCAATCTGCGTAATAATCGTTTGTTTTCATTTGTCTTCCAAATAGTTACACTCCCTTTCCTCACAGCTTGGTGGTTTGTAAAGTTGTTGGCTTTACCTGTACGGAAGACATTTCAAGCAGTTGGTTTATTGGGCCAGAAAAATGCATTTTTAAGTCGTTGGGTATGCTTTATAGATACATTCAAGCCTTCGGTTTAAGTTAAATCAAATCTGCTTAGCTTGAAACTCTTATTAGATGTTGCCTTGTCTGAAGGACCAGCATAAATTGAGAAAGGACATTAACAACCTGATTTTTCTTTGCTGCAGAGACTTGGTGCCGAATCTGCGGAGACAAGTGATTGCTAACATTGGGAGAACGTTCCAAATCAAGCAATCCGAGGCCGAGAGCCTCTACCTGGACATGAAGCTGTGCATGAAACGTCGTGATCTCGTAAGTTATTCCTCCTTATTTGTATCCAGACGAAAGTTAGGGATTTTTTAACTGGTGTTGGCGACGCTGAAGTCTTGAATAAATTTTGTAGTGAACTGTCACGCTTAGCCAAGTGCATCCTCGATTTTTTTATGTCTGACTGTACTCATTTAAGACGAGAAGTGTTATTTGAAGGATTATAACATCCATGTTAAAGTAGCTGATTTCCTTAATGCTGACAACACTGAAGACATGAGATTCTGATCATTCTACTACTGGTGTCGCTGTTATTAAAATTAACTGTGAGTGCATATGCATTAAATCGTAGTTTATGCCCTAGAATTGTCATTTTGAGACTCCTTTATATGATTAGAGGGAAAGGACTTAAGTGCACCCGCTAACTTGAGACAACCTTCAATTATTTCTATTTTCAAAGGACGAAACTTTTTGGAAAAGATAGCATTTTTGTTATAGGAGGATAAAAATAGCAAATAAGTTTGTTAACATCATGGATAGCAGGGTTAGGCCGCCTTTTCGCTGATAAAGGATTCTGGGGATAATGCGACTATTGTTGGGACAAAAATAAACGGGGAACTTGAATTATATTTATGACTGATGTTTTCGGGTAAGGGGTAAACCTGTCAAAATCAATCAGTGCTTGTGACTCGCCTATTTCAGGGGTGCAATGGGAACTGCACCTTGGCACCTTGTAGGGAAACCCAACTTCAGTTAGTAGAAAGGACAAATCTAATAACAAAAGGTCATTAGAGAAATTCTTGCTTTCCTCCGAGATCTTCGGAGAGGAGCTCCATGTTCTTAGCAATCCAATTTCCTAATTTTTTAGCAAACCTTGAATGTCCTTAACCTTAGATGCTTTTTCCATGTTTTAGCTGAGCGTCTTTCAAATGGGTGATGGGACCTCCGATGAAATTGACTTGACTATTCTAACTGCCCTACTTCAAGGTGAGTGAGTAAACTTCGGTCTTGGGTCCTTAGATGTTTTTTTTTTGTGATTTACAGAATCAGAGATCATAATATGGACATCTGAGCTCTACATTTTGAGACTCAAGAGCAATGTATTGTTATAGTTTACCCAAGATGTGAATCACAGTCCAGGTCCCTATTTGACAAAGCCTACTCTTGGGTTCACGACTAGAAATCAAAAATACTTTAATGTATTGTTGTAGTAAGCTGAAAGCTACATCTCCAGGTGCATGGCTCTACAGCCAAATGCATAGCTAAAGGCCACCACGCAGAAAGAAGCATGTGAAGGAACTCCAGGCGATGCCTTGAAGTGAGCATTGACAATAAGACTTGGACTAAACAAGGCATCTGTCTTTTTGAGGTCGTATTTGGCTAAAAGCAGCACACTGCCTTCTTAAAGACCTCATGGCTGGTAGACCATGAAGTTGAATTGAGTTGGGCAACAAAGCAGAAGTCCCCAAAAGTTATGTGGTCGGTGAATTTTGCTGAATGGTGAAATGACAAACCACACTGAAGTGTCTTCCCATTGCTCCCCTAACCTAGCTCCCGGACAGAATCTGACACCTGCGGATCAACTTTCACTTACCATGGCATGGCAACGTCCTGATATCGCGCGATCACGAATCCTCGTCAATGTCAACGACTGGTCGGTGAGTTTCAAGTCCTTGCGTCTATAGTGTACTGTGCGCTTGCATCGGTTGCATGGTGCACGAAATGAGGGGTCTTTCCAGCAAATGAAAACTCGATACTTGATTTAAACAAAGGTTCTTGCATCTGACGTTAGAATTGATGCGGTTTTTTTACTGAGGACTTGGAACCTTGGTATATTAATGCCTTGAGATAAATCCATGAAAGTTCTCACTGTGAAGAAGTTGTCATTATCGTGAAATTGTGTGAACCACTGAAGAATGCTTTAACTCAACTTTTTCTTTTCCGTAGATAATAATAAGCAATATTTTGGGAGGACTAGAGAGTAGGGTGCTTTAAGTTAAGCTCTTTAACCACATTGTCACTACTCTTGATGCTGAAAGTTCGCACTTAGCCCGTTTGGTGAATATTTCACTCCTTTATTGGCGCTCCGGGTTGTCGCGTAAATAACAACGAAATAAAGCGGTAAGGTTTGGACTCACTAATCCTTCAGCTGAAAACACTCCAGGCCATTCTAAACCCGAGGGATCTTCAAAGACTCACTGGTCTGGATAAACCTTTGTTACTCTTTATGCCGAGTCATTGAGAGGCTAAGTTGAGTCTGATTCGTAGTGCAATAAAACCTTCGATTTTTAGTTATAGCAGCTATCGTGGCTCTTCATTGACCCTCGTATAAAAGGCCTCTTTTCATGAGCTAAATGGGATTATAAAATTTGTCTCATGCCTAAATTACCCTCTAGCATTAAGTAGGCTGAACTGATACCCTGAAACGCCTCCTTATTTAGGATACGGCGCTTTCACCGCCTTGATACATATTCATAATTATGGAGCTAGGCTTTGTCCTTACAGAGTCAATAGTGGAGAGCGCCTCTGTTTACTCTCTAATCATGATAAGCGGTGATACACTTTTTCACAGACTTATTTTGATCTTTCTTCTTGCGAATAGAAGTAGAATATGCACAGTTTAGTGGTGTTGTTGAAAATCAAGAAGGGGGGGGGGTAATTTTGAAGGCTACCTACAAACGAATGTGTCTGTCGTCTTTCGATACCAATTATCCATTTCATATTCCCCTCATTTTAACCTATTTTTACTTTCTCTTCAAAAGGTAAGGTTTTGGATAACTGAGATAATGCATTTCTGGGCGTTAACTCGAGGAAAACGGCCATTGAAAATTGCCTCATTATAGGCACAATTACCTCTTGACAAAACTCTCATTTGTGCAGCCTCAAGACTCAGATCACCAATGATTTGTTAAAATTGTATAAGGTTAACATTTTTATTCACCTCTGAGCATGAAACAGTGAAATTCTTATTTCCATTGCCAATTGGCCGTCCACCTCTCTGCATTCCTTACACCTCAATCTAAAAACTTATCTTCGTAACCAAAGCAATGAAACTGGCTTCGAGTTAGTCTGTATTGTCTTTCTTCAAAATTACTGAGGTGGTGCAAGCTTTGCACTATCACATTTTTTATTTTGTCTTTCAACAAGAACCCCACCCTGGAGAATGCAATGACAGACGCTCTAATTAATGATCGCTTAGAATTCGTACAACTGCTACTAGAAAAGGGTTTGGATGTCTACAAATTCCTTACGGTTCGACGACTACAGGAACTCTATGCCGTTTCGTATGCTTGGAAGAATCATTTATTCAGTCGACTATTCAAGAAACTTCTCGGAGCCCGACCGGTAGGTTCAAAGAGACTGTTCTGCTTGTGATGCACTTTATGAGTTACTCTTGAATATGTACTAAAGTGCTAAATTTTGGAAGACATTTTTGTCACGAGCACACGGAGGAAATGGTCGACCTGGTAGAGCATGTAGTCTTGAAGTCTCTTTGAAACCTTATGCTAAGTGTCTTTTGTGGTCACGGTTCTTTACACTACTGCAATCTATGAAGGGAAAATTTTGTCTCATGCTTTCCCTTCAGTATGTCCAGTTCCCACTATTTTCTCTTGTTCCAGCTAAGATCTGCGACCGTATCGTGATAACTTGCAAGGCCTATTAGCTTACTAGTCTATCCTGGTCGCATTAATATTTTTGTCTCGGATAATCACCACTACTGCTGCACTTTTCCACTTTCCAACGCATAAGTACGAAGACTGCCATCCAGTATGCTGCTCCTGGGGCACGTGTACAGCCGCTATACCCGTTTTAATGGAATGAAAGTCAAATAAAACGAACGAAACGAAGCTACTTTCTCACTTAACTGATCAACCCTTAGTGGTGCGAAGCGCAGTGTATGACAATGGAAAGTTATTTCACTTTGGGGAAGGCGAAAGCATGAAATGGCGCATGGACCCAGCCACAGTTATGTTTAACTGAAGCTAATACCTTGCAGCAGGTGATATACGGTTGAATTATACAATAGAAAATGCGCAGCATTATTGTCGGGGTAAATTAATACATCTCGGTCAGAGTTATCGTTGGATGCATTATCTCGAATTTATTGTGCATGCCTTATGTAACGAGAATCTTTTGAAGCGGAAGAGAAGACAATAGCTAAGCTGAACATGCATGCTAGACATGATCTGTTAATAAAACTGAGGATTAGACAAGTTTAGCACTTTTCTCCCTGAAGCGTGATCTCTGATGTTCCTATAATCAAAGAACCAAGTAACCAACGGTGCCAATCATCTTCATAAAACTTTGTAATACCTCTTGCTGTTTATACCATATCTGGAGTTCCATCCAGAGTTGAGGAAATATGCTGGCCGTCAGGTGTACCTCTAACTGTTTCCAAAGAGAGTGATCTAAAATCGGGGAGAGAGTTGGATGAGGAAAGGGGTTTAAAATAGTTTCATGCAAGTAACGTTCTGCACCCATTCCTCCTTGTTGCACTTCCTTCACTTCAGGACAATCTATCTATGGCTATCTTTTTGGATTTAGTCCGAGTCATGAGGAAGTGGGGTCGTCTCAGGTTCGTCTGGCACTTAATAAAGCTTTGGCTGAGACAGCAACAGCAAATCTCACCGGGCCGTACTCCCACAATACATTTAGACAGTTTTGCCTCGTAAAAGGTTGCTTTCCGATTCATTTTATCCGAAAATCATTTTACAATGAAATCCTTAGCCTCTTTAGTTTTTATTTCCTCTATCGATGATATGCTGATATAGAGGACGCTATAACTATCAAATGTTGATGCAAGCTTGTTGAGCTATGAAAGTCCGTTCTGCATACTGCTCACTGCATACTAGTTGTTGTCTGACGAAGTTCTGCCTGACTTTTTTGTTTTATGCCTTCAAATGTTGCTGATTAAGTGGTTATAATTGAGATGAAGTCCTTTGGGTTGTAGACCATCTCGCTTCGGTTGATTGGACAAATGTTGGAACAAGTGATTGGAAATGGCTATCAACACCCCTATTGCTCAAAGCGTCTTGATCTTCATCTCCGAACTATCGTCGTGCCGGTGAAACAGGTTAGTCTAACTTTTAGTTGGCCCCTTTTGTAATGGCTGTTTGGAATCCTCTGTCCTTGTTTTGATTACGCCACAAGTTCTATTACATTGTACTCACGCATCGAAGACTCATTTATGTAAAGCAAGTATGAAGAGCCGTTGCTTTGGCACATTTTGCTCGATATTTTCCTTTCTGATTAGACATTTTCAGGCGACAAAAAAGTCTAGAATATCCTTTAATTGAAATAATCGACTGCCGGACCAATTGTAGTACATTCGCTCAGTGAATGAAAAGTGTATTAACCGAATGCTTCTCATCCTGTGAATTTATTTCTCCTTTTACAGCCAGGAAGAGCGCGAAATCGCTGGTCAACATATGGTGGGTCGAACGCAAGTTCGGGAGGGCGCCAGTGGAGTGAGGCGGGGTCCACTTCGGGATGGACAGCCTCTGCAACTTCAGAGTGGGTCGCTAGCGGAAACGCTTCGCACTACCCTGCTGTCGCACTCACCACCACTAGTACCGGTGACGGGACAACAGAGTATGACACTGGTGGTCCTGATGATGACATGATCTGCTTCCGATATCCCTACACCGAACTGCTGCAGTGGGCTCTCCTCACCTGTCACTTCTCTTTGGCTCGATTTATGGTGTTGTCGGGCGAAGAGGCTATCGCCAAGGCGAGTGCTCCTTAATTTTTGTTTGTTTGCTTATCTGATTATCGGCCTGTAAATACAAACTCCCTATCCATCAAGTTCTTTTAAAACTCATCATCGGCAATAATTTAAGATAGGTTTTCGTTACCTGTGTTTTTCGGACGTACATAAATCGCTTGTTGTTAGCGTAAAAATTTATTCCTTTTTCGTTCTAGGCTTTACTTTCTGTGCGAATTCTTCGTGGCATGCGCAAATTCATGGACGTGGAGTCGGAAACGGAGTTAATAAAGGTCATTCGCGCTCAGGAGGAGTGAGTATTCCATTTTTAGCATTTAATTTAAGATGATAGTGTAAAGAACCTCACCGCTACAAATGGCTATTGCTTTTATAACTCCAAATTTGGTATGCAATTACTGCTTTTGTTTGCTTTTGTTTGTTTAGTCCGTCATTTTAATACGGGACTTAAATAGTTTATAATTCACGAACTTTTACCTGAATTATATTGTTGGCAATTGTAAAAACTAAGAAGTGGGACTGAACATTGTTTTGTTGTGCAATGTATATATGCCTTGTCTTCCTCCTCCCCACTACGTCTCAAGAGCTTTCGAGAACCTGGCGGTAGAGTTGCAAGAACATTGCCATCGCCATGACTCTGCGCAAACACGTCGCTTGCTGACATACGAGCTGCGAAACTTCTCCTGCAATACCTGTCTCTCTCTAGCATATATGTGCGAGTCCAAGTCCTTCATTGCACACCCTTGTGCACAGGCTATCCTCTCCGACCTTTGGTACGGAGGACTGCGTGAGGGTCGCTTCGTTTCAGCCAAAATTACCCTTATTCTACTCGGTCTTTCCCTACCGCCGCTGTATCCTCTCATTGCACTCTGTTTTGCTTCGTTCTCGTCGAAGTTCTTGGAGTTTAAAACAAGAGAAGAGCTGTCAGCGCAGCCACAAACATGGGAGGAACATCTAGACGAGATGGACAACTCATCATCATCTTCATCTTCCTCGTCCTCCTCCTCCTCATCATCTTCATCTAGTCGCTCGTCTTCGCCAAGGTAAGCTTAATTTTGTGGTGGATCTGAGAAGTCACCTCTATGCAGATTAGCCTACCACTCAGCCTTAGTATTATCGGTTCGACTTGTAGCCTGTCTTCTCTGAAATACTCGTCTGTATTTCCTTGTTGTTAGTAGTGATCCTGTGCTGATGAAGCTTAAAAGAACTTTGACCATTTGTTTAATCTTTTTTTTGCGAATTTAGTCAAGGATCAGACACTCGTAAGAAGCAGCCTATGTAGACTCCATCTAGCTAGTTATAGGCGTATACAGTGCTTATCCATCGGCCTAAATCTAAGCACTTTTTGTTACTAGCCTTCCTATGGTCTCCGAATGTGTTCACATATTTTGTTTATCGTCATATCCAAACCAATATCCTGGTATGCTAATTAGCTATCACCGTAAATTCCCAAATATAGGTGCTTTTGCTGTCAAGAAGTCTGATTTACTGCCCCAATCTTTTTCACCTCATCTCATTGAACGTGCGGGAAGGGGTGTATAATTGATGGTGGAAAATGAAACCCATAGTTTAGTTGCTCACGTTTTGACAAGAGATTTAGGTAATGTAAAAACAATTCCATTAAAATGGTGCCTTAATGTCATATTGATCTGGACAACGATTTAAATTAACTGGAATCCTGTACAGAGCTGCCTTAAAAGTCTTTTTCATGGATGATACATTGTTTACCTTAGCATTATGATGATAGTAAAGAAAGTATGATTGTTAACCATGGCTACCCAGCCTACTTGCGTGGCTCCAACGGACTTCAGAATCAGTTGACATCATCTTCATCTAAAGTCAGCAGATTGTTAGATGAGGCCTATTGTTGGGGAAATGATAATATGACGCGATGCCAGCCTATTTGCTTTGAGACCAAAGACAGGTTTGCATTTTTGATAATAAGTTCACGCTTTACTCAAAACCCTTTACTGCTTCACGCCTCTTCAATTTTAGTCACAGCGGCACAGACGACGGGAAGACTAGAATTGTGGAACATTCTACCCTCATCGCTCCAGTATCCCCTCTGCGACCCGGCTCTGAACCATTACCAACAAATCGAATTGTCCAAGTGAGCGATTTAGGATTGTGCTTGATAACACTCAACTCGGAAATCATCCTATTTCTTTATGGACCATTATAGTTTGCCATTATAAACGAATGGCTGTCATAACATTACTCCCGCTTTTAGCTTTTTAGGTTAATGGTTTGACTTGGTTGTGCATTAAAGTCTAAATGGAAAAAATTCTACACTATCAACCTGAGTCATTAAGCACCGGTAAAGGAGAATGTTGCTCACTAAGCAGTGTTTTGATTATTGTTCTCTCTTGGGCAATAAAGTGAGGCTACGATTTAATTGTGTTGGGTAGCAGGTAGAAAAAAGTGGATCAAAAAGGACTGTTGAGGCTGATAAATGTTAAGTTATTTTCCATGCTTTCAAACAAGCGTATTTGTCGGCGTGGAGCCTTCTGATCTCGAATTTTATCAATTGTTTGTGCTGCTTTTGTGTTATTTAGAACGGCCTTGTCACTTATAGGCTGGTTGGGATCATGAAATACTTTTTGAGTGTTGCATACCAGTTGCTCGGTAAAATGGCAAATGTTACTTTTTGTTCGAAAGAGTTTGTGAATTCCGAGTTTTCACTAGCACTGTACAATGGTGGGGACTGAAACCAGATATCCACAGAGGATGCATAAGGTGGTAAATCATTGAATATTTGATGAAATAATTAAAAATTGCTTCAAAATACTCATCTGTTCCTTCGAAAGCACCTATTTTTTGTCGTTTGGAGGTCCGGCAATTTGTTGGACCATTTTGTGGCGTCTAAATTATCCCCTAAAGGGCTACAAAACATTCCATTTTGGGATAGCTTTCATTGCTCCTACATGGAAGTTACTTAATTGTGATCACTTTTATGCGATCACTGTCGCCTATATTTCATTAAGTTCTTACCATTACGAAAATGACTGTACGCAAGGCCCTTTCAGAATTGCGAGTTGTGTTTTCTGGATGTTTTCGCTTTGAATAGTTTGCTCTTTGTAGCCAAATTGATCTCGTGCAATAACGTGATCGGTCGTATCAAGGTGTGTTCTGCATTCACAGCGTTCCAAATTCTTGCTGTTTCACTGGTGCGGGACTGTTCAACAGTCTATTCTAACATGAACTGTTGAGTCTTTGGATGGAACTCACACTGACTCATTTTTTTCATACACCAGGCAGTTTTTTAAAGGGTTTTCAATGATGCTACTAGTATTGTAAGTCGACGTGCTCTGCTATCATCATCACAGACGCCTTTCTTCCGCAGATTCATCTGGCTTTCTTGGCAATGTGATCACAGGGTTAGCCTTGAGTAGGGAAGATGTTCATTGCACTAATCTTTGGCCTGAATTGCGGGGAAGTGAGTGGTCCATGCATTCGTGTGCATAACTTTAACAGTGTCATTTTCTCGAAGTAGCGCGCATCGCCAATTTAGGCTCGGTCTAGAACTCTAGCACTCAGTTGTCCTCAAACAAGAGCATTGGTTATCCTCTTTAGGGATTTGCAATGGAAGTACCAACGTACGATTGTGTTGCATTGGAAAATGGGATTGCCAGGGATGAATTTCGGCACTGCAACAACCATGCTACTCGACCTTCTCGAATCCGTGCTTTCTCCGACACCATCGTTAAGGCTAAGGTTGGATACTCTACTTCGTCAACTGCGAAACACCTAGCTCTGCCCGAAACGGCCACTACAACCACGGTCTCAATGGTGAATGAGTATAAAGACTCGAGCGATGTTTCGATGAGGGTGCGTAAAATGTGATTTTTCTTCCTACTTTTCCACCCATCTGATCACTCGACTGACTAATTATTTATAAACCGTTGAAATTAATTGAGGAAAAGTTAGTCATTGTCACTCATCTAGTCTTCACTTGAGAACTGGAGGCTTTTACTTTTTCTTTGAAGATACACATACGATCATCTCATCCGCTTCCAACTCAAATCCCATATTTTGTAATATAGAGTCGAATGTAACAAAGTTGCATTTCCGAAGCTTCGCAATTCTTTCACATCCTCTTTTGGTTATAATGCGTTGCTTCGAACTACGAAAGATTCGCTACCTACTCAGTTAATGTTTGATAGCTAATGCCACTCGATTGAGCTAGATTTTACAGAGGATAGCTTTTTATTATGCTCCACGGTCATGGCTATTAGCATAACTTTTATGTTTGATTTATTGGCGGATATTACCGGTTTTGAGTAGAAAGATGCATTTGAGTAAAACTAGTCTTTTTCCATTTTGTGAAAACATTGCGTATATTCGTGTAAACCTTGCTTCATGTTTATGTCCGCAAAGTGCTTTGAAACGAATCAGTTAATGGGGAAAAACGGGTAGGCTGTGTGTTGTTGAATAACAAGAACCTTCATGAAACCCACTCATCTCTTTCATCTGAAAAGCTTATAAATTGAGTCACCATTGTTTAAAACATGGTGCTCCGAGCTTCCGTTGGTAAAAAAAGGAGCGCATAATACTTGGATATGATGTGTAATTTTGATCGTCTAAAGGGGTCAGCGGTACTGAACATACTTGATCATATCTTGTGAACATCGTCCCTGGCGCTTGCTTTGGCTAACGTCCTGCGTTAGTCAGTGTTATAAAAAAACTCACAAACCGAGTATATTATATCTGAGACTTTGTCCTATGTGCGGTCTGGATTTGGGGATAAGCATAGTTTTCTTCCATCACCCGTGTCAACCACTAGGCAAAAGTGAATTGGTTCGTCCTGTGGCAAGAACCGATATGTGACATCGCTCTCTAAGGCTAATGCATCGAACCCCTTCTCCTCTGCCCCTGTTTTTGTTGCAGGACTGTTTGCTTATATCTATTTGAGCATCACCCAGCCAGTAGGAGATGGAAGGATATGTCACGACTACGATTAGTATTATTTTGACTTTTAATGTCTTTTCTGCGATCTACAGCGAAGTATTTTTTGGAGGTGAACGCTCTCATTGGTAGCATAAACTTTTTTTGTAATTTTGTGCATTATAATTCAGCTATCGAGTAAACAAAGGGTGCCATTGGATGTCGGACTCACCTCCTGCTGCCACCCTTTTACTGCTGGGGTGGCTATTGCCGTGACTCATAGGGAGCGTGCCTGATAAAGGTGATATGGTGGAGTCTCCAAGTAGATTCCTGCCAGAACTGAGTTAAGCAAACGATTAAGATCCCCATTTGTCATGAATTGTGCTCTTAGTTCGCAAGATCCTAAGTTACATGCTCGATTTTCTCGGATCCTCTCGAGACCAGCAACTAGGGAGGCAGTGTCTAGCGTTTTGATTATGCAAAGATGGTGCAGCTGGTGTGTACCTGTTTCAGAGCTAAAGAGAGCGACATAGTATGAGCTTAAGGTTCTCAGTCACTTATTAGCGTTGGACCTGGAGTACGATCACTTAGAGCATTTAGAGGTTTGCTATCAATTAATACTTCAGGAAGCTTGAACTGCAATCTGTTTCTAAGGTAGCAGCTATCAGCCTTCTAGTGGCTGCGATCAAATTGTTTTGTCGGCACCTATGTAAATGCCATTAAACAGGAAGATGACATTATCATACCTTACAATTTCCAGTTAGTTTAAAAATGGCAAATATGGTTACAGCAAAAGTGATATGCGAAGATGAACAACTTCATAGAAGGGTTATCCTCTGCGTCATTTCCTCCGGACATTATCTCAAAGTGACTGCCATTTCCAGCTCTATGATTATTTAAGTTTTAACACCGACAGTTGCGTACTGCTTTACCATGAGGAGGGTTGGTAGAAAAGAGTTTGCAATTTAAAGGTCATTATTTCTCTTCTTTATTGTAGAACGAAGATGTGGTTGATGAGGCCACGCCTCTGCCAACCATACAGGTGGAAGGGGTGCCTGTTCTGGGGAAGGAGCCCAACACGAAAGCATTAAGCTTGTCGGTAGATGAGAATAGAAGTAAGAAACCCTTGTTGAAAAATCATTCATGTCCACATCTTTAGCTGTAAAAAACATTATTAGCACTGAATTAAGGAACTGAAAATTATTAAATAGATTCAAGCAGCTTAACCTCCCATTTGTCCAGAGCAATGCTAAATGACTGAAAAGTTGAAATGATGTAGCACTTGACCATCGTGTGGTCTTATTGCCTTCTTAAGAGGGGCACAGTGTATCAGAACAGCCGATCGAAACCGCACTACAGAACGTACCAGGAGATGCAGAGAATATAGTGGTGACGATCAAACAACCGCATCAAAAGCGCACCTGTCGGCGTAACTCCAAATCGACAGGTGATCTCAGAACCATTACAATGGAGATCGGGGAACGAGGGATTCAAGTTCGGCATCGTAGACGACGCCAAGTTCTGCTAAACCCAACACAAATCGCTCAACCCACATGCCACTCTTGTCCTACTAATATTGAAGTTGAAGCACCATGCAGAGTCTCGAGTGTAGGTTCAGCAGACAGCGAACCCCCCTTGCCGCAGCGGAATCAGCTCTCTGCGACGCGATCACGATCCTCAGCGACGCCAGTAGTACTACAAAGGACACACGGTGTCTCGAATGTCTCTCGTCCTATATCCAACACCTATCGCTCTGCACCAAACGGAGTCGTGGGGACAGGCGCGCATTTCTCCTACTACCCCAATGGCGGTGGCGGTGGGGGCGGCGGTGGAGGTGGTGGTAACGGTGCTGTGGATACTGGCGTAGGTGACTCTCCGGACGAGACACAACAACATCAATTGTCGTGGCGCAAGAAGGTGTATGAGTTCTTCTCTGCACCTGTCACCCGATTCTACCTTCATGTGGTATGTTTTTGTCTTTACACGTAAAGCTTTCACTTTATGCATAAATCTGACTTTCATTTAGTTTTCTCATCCTCCGTTCATCAGGTTGTAATACTTTGCAGGAAATAGTGCCGCTCTATAAGCTACTAACTCCGTTGGATGCAGATTGTTGGATTTGTTTACCTACTAGATAATGCATAAACTTTGACATTATTTTTTTTTACTTAGATACTCTATCTGATCTTTATGCTCATGTTCATATGCTACTGCCTCATTTGCGTGCCGTACCAGTCGTTGAACGCTTTGGAAGTATACATCTACCTCCATATCCTTACCTATGCCATTGACAAATTTCGAGAGGTAAGCTGCCTTTCCTTTGCCAACCTGACACCTTTAAGTGCTTTCACTGTTCCGCTAATTTTTATCTCCTGATGGCTGTGTAGAATAATCTGGCAGTTTTGGCAACTGTATGACTATGATTGCCATAATCTAGCCAAGCATGATCTCGTCAGAAGACTTTGTAAGGTTGGCGAGATCCTAAAAGTAGCTTTCTACAGCCGCACATGTGTTTGAAAGTCTAGCATCATGAGCGGTTTCTTGTTGTTGAAAATTAGTTAATGGAATTTCATTGAGAAACTAAAAAATTCATCTATTTTAACATTTACACAATTGTCTTTACACGATTGCAACAGGTGACACTTTCGCCAGGTGTGAGGTACTGTCAGAAGATGTTGGTGCACCTGTCGTCCTTCTGGAACGTCTACGACTTCGTCCTCAGCTTCTTCTCTGTCCTCGGAGTGATTGTGCGTATGGTGGGGCTTCGGAATCGCATGACCTTTCTTTGGGGACGCAACATCCTCGTCTGCTGCTGTGTTTTCTGGTAGGTACTTTGGTTAGTGTCTCAATGTTAGTTTTTACAAACGACTTGACTCCAGCCCTTGACATTCACCAAATCGATCGCAGCTATTTTGCGTCATTATAGTCAAAATTTAGTATGAGAAAACATAACTTCTTTTACTCTTTGTCTAACATAGCCAAACATTGTTTTGGTAGGTTGATGCGATTCCTCGAGTTGATGCAAATTTGGCGCTTCTCGGGTCCCTATATATACGTCATCGTGAAGATGTTGCAGGCGATGATTCCACTTCTGAGCCTCGTCTTTCTACCTCTAGTAGCTTTTGGTACTCTCCGTGAAGGCATTATGGTGATGAATCGCACCCATGTCACTGTGGAGGGCATTAAGAATATCCTATTGGAGCCCTACTTCATGCTTTACGGCGAGGTCTATGCTCCTGAGATCGATCGTAAGTTTTACCACCTACTGAATTTATTTAAGTACGCCCCTTCTGGAAACGTGTGTAGATAAAATTTAAAAATATTTTCATGAAGTAAAAAGCGTTGCACAAATGCAACTCTCTACTTTGCAATGAGTGAGAAGCAGGGTTGTCGTGACAGAGGTTTATTGGTTTTTTATCGATTTACTGGAAATTAACTCGTAAAGAATGGTCATCTCAGCCTTTTTTTTTCATTCTGCAGCCGCGGACTGGGGTGTAAACTTAGATGAAACACCCCTCTATCAGATGGTGCCAATTATGGACGTTGTCTACCTCCTTTACTCAATCGTTCTTATGCTCAGCGTCATTATTGCCGTCTTCAATAGCATCTATTCTCGTGTACTTGCACAATCAGAACTCATTTATAAGTATCTTCGGTACTCCATTATTATTGAGTACGAGTCGCGACCCCTGCTTCCGCCACCCTTTATCATAATTTCATGGATCTATGCCATTTTCAGGGGTGTTTATCGGTAAGTGGAATCTGAACACTACATATGAACTTCCTCTAGTAGTTTTGTTTGTATTCATTTCTGTCTTTACAAAGGCGATGTCGAGAGCATCACCATTGCCGATGCGTTTTACGATGTGCAAGACGTTACCGTCATTGTCGTCGAGATATCTGGAAGCGATGTCGGAATGTTTGCCGCAGGTCATCGTCATCGAGTAGCTCATCATCCTCATCGTCGTCATCTTCACAGATGCATTCATCATCCAAAGGAAACTCGTTCGATATTGGACACATATTTGCGCCCGGTACTGCCTTACCCACAGCAGAACATCAGTCAAACGGTCTCAGTGAGTATCTAGTTTTTTTGTCCCATTCTTATTTGTTTATGGTCCACTGAACATTTTGTCACCTAAAACGGTGATCTCTAGGGAAAAACTGGCAGACGATTGCATTTTACTTCTGCTTAGCGACGGATTGCTCACACCTGGATATTACATCTGCCGTTTTAATGTTTTTTACTCATTATAGAACTCTTCCTAAAGCCCGAGGAAGTCGAAAAATTGCACGATTTTGAGGAAGAATGCGTTGAAGACTACTGGCGCGAGAAGCAACGGGATGAGCGCAAACAGTCCGAGCTACAGTTAGATAACATTAGTTCCAGGTGAGTAGTAGCAAGGTGTTAATTGAAGTTTCCATTAAATGTTGATGTGCTGACTGTTGAAACACAGCTTTCATTGCGTATACGTCAACCAGAATCTGAAGAGGTTGAGGGCAGAGCGTATCGTAAATGCCTTCCCACATTACATTGTCAAAGTCAAACAAGCTCTTGATTGGTGTCGGAAACGCTTCATCCTGGGGGATTTGTCACGTTTCACAATCATCCCGAATGAGAGGCTTCATCTTGCCATTGGTTTCTGCCACGTACTGGTGGTTAGAAGTTGCAGATATTTCTTAACCAATATGCTCATCTTTTTACGAAAGGCTTTGCCTCGTATGGCCTAGTTCTTGGACTCTAACGATATTGACAGTTTTGAAGGTCGTTTTGATTCGATTTCAGGCTCATATTGAACAGTCCAGCCATATGATTTTCAAACTTTGACATTCCAAATTTTTCTCAACAGGTTGGCAGCAATGCAATATCGTCTGGGCGAAGTTCACCTTCGACAGCAGCAGCTGCGGGGCCATTTCCACTCTCTGGAAGAAGAGGTGCTGGCGGGACAGGAAGAGGTGATTTCGTGGCTTGACGACTACCAACACGAAAGGGATACCATAGTGGCGGCTGCGGAGGCTACGATGCTAAGTCTGCAAAACCAACTCCCACCTTTCGATCAGCGAGGCGAGAGTGACCCCATTTTACTGGGCAGTGTAATTTGGCTTCTTAAAAATGCAATGGATAAGGAGACTAGTGAGTTCCGAGTAGCATTTGAAAGAGCTCCTGGTTATGATAGTGTGTACGACTCTATCATCACTGGTCACTGATGAAGTTGGTAATTTTTTATGAAACCAACAAATAAAACTGATACTTAGCCGTGTAGCAGTTGAATGGAGCAATAAATAGTGGTCGATTTCTAATCATTTGGGATGCTTACCTTATCAGCGTTATGGTTTTATCTGCAGCTAGTGACAATGGTTCTGATGACGACAATGAAACTTTATTGCGTAATCGAAGACGTGGAGATGGCAGCAACCTAATCATTTCCTCTCTTCGTTCCCATCGGCGACGCCATTGTCAACAAAAACAAATGCAGCACCGCCGTGGATTTGCTACCAATCTTTCCTCGCATACTGAAGAAGGGAGTGAGGATGAAGAGGTGGTAGTGGATCGAAGCAGTAGTCGGGACAAAGGGAAGCTTCCTGCTACTACCAACACCGCTTTCTCTGCTGCATTGACGACGCTGGATCCTGCAAGCGGTATAGACGTTATGGGTGTAAGCAAAGAACAAGAGTCACGGAGCCTGCAATATGAGGTTTGGCATTTGTTCTCTTTATTAATTACGATTTAATTATTTTCTTTTGATGTCATTATTGTAAATGACATGATCTTGCCCTTTGTTCTTTTCCTCTTATTGAATTCGGCTCTTGCTAGAGGCGCTTAGAATTTCAAATACTTGTTTTTTACAATACTGAACGGCTGTATTTTCCTCTTTTCTTTCCTTTTTACTTTTTCTTCGAGTTTATGGCGGTTTTTCACTCAGCAGCCTTCTCCAGGCACTCTCTACATTACTGTTCCGCCTTCTCTAATAAGCAAGACCTAGTCATGCTGTTGAAACATTGCCTTTTGTGTTCGGATAGTTGAATCAACAACAGAGACAGTGCTCTGCGGGGTCGGATGATCGTGATGGTGACAGCGATGGAAGAAAGGAGAATGAGGCAGAAGCCGAATCGATGGATAAATTGATGCCATTAAACGGTGATAACGCTCTTGACTGGCTTCAACTCCTCGCTCAACGTGTGAGAGAGCTGCAGCTTCAGCGTCTGCAAGAGCAGCAGCTACGGCAACAACTGCAAATGAAGCTACAGATGCGAGCTCAGGATCGGGAACGCAGTCCTTTCACCTACCATCAACGTCAACGGCAACAGCAACGTGGTCATACCCTCTCCGTCTCACCAACGCCCAGTCTGTCTGCTCAACCACTGCCTTCAACTTCTGGCAGACTTGATACGTAAGATTGTCAGAATAACTTCTTACTTCACTTGAATTCTTTTGACTTAGTTCCTGTTATTATTTTTTGGGATCATTCTTTTTCTCAAAATTTTCATACCCGACTTGTTTTCATAACTTATCTCTGTAATTGAACTACTCCGTTCTCTTCATATTCATTCAGTATCCAACGCCGCCAATCCTTGCTTTTCGCCCACCAAGGGCGACACAATAGACAGCCACTGATTTCACATCAACCGGCTCACCGAGAATACACCACCATCTTGGATGACATTGACATCTCTCATCTCCTGCAAACAGACAGTCCAGACGCAAGTCCAATGGGATCGCGATTGGACCTAAATACCATACATCTGATCTCACACCCCACTGACAGTTTGGGAAAGCGAACTCGTCGGCACCGAGGCGCACGGTTCGCCCTTCCACCAGTTGGTGCAAGCACCGGTGTTGGAGGAGTGGGGCCGCCCCACCAGCATTCTACATCACCGCCACCCGTCACTGCGCCACCGGCATTGAATCTGATGCCATCACGTGTTACTTCGGTGGCGACACAGGATGTCACCTTTGACTTTCATAAACTCTGTGATAAACAACAACCCCATCAACATCCTCAAGGTTCTTCAAATACCTCCTTTGTTGATTTGCCTCATGCGGAAGCGGGAAGTAAGGCTTTATTTTATTTAGGTGTTTGTTCAATTGAGCTGCCGTTGTAGTTCGTTAAATGAAATGTATAAACTTGATTCATTAATCTCTCTATGTATTTGGCAGTTGCCTTAGAAGTGCTGAAACTATTTACTACTTATTCAAGTGTAAAAGTTAAACGCTTTCAAGGCCTTTTTGAAGACTTTTAACTTTTGATAACTCTTGTGCTACATAGCCATGACTCTGGAACAAAAGAACGAGCGGTCTGATTTGAAGGTGGCAACCGGTACGCACAGTCGGAACCTATCCACTTCTCCCACCAACTCCCCTTACCACGGTAGGATCAGCAGCTCTCCTACCTCGTCTCATAATATGCGTGATGCCTCCTCTAGTGACGACGAAATGGAAGGCGAGGCTGATGAAATTCATGTGGATTTGGACATGGATGCTGCTGCAATGGTAAAAGATCCTCTCTATCTAGCCGAGGCAGCGGAGTGGACAGAACTCGGTGGAGTGATGCTTCGTCGCCTTCGACAACTTTCTGTCACATTGGATGAGGAGATTATTCCACCACTTCAGGAAACATCCGCCAGCGTCGTTGTTGAAGTCGGCGACCCTGCGACTATTGCTGCCCCTGACTCTGAGGGAGGTGGCTTGCAGCAACCTGCGGCCACAGTGGAGGGCATCTGTGCTACCGATGATGTGTGGAATGCTGCGGCTACTGCGTTGCAAGTGGCGACAGGAGGAGCAGCGGCTCTTGAAGTTGTGGACCCCGACTTAGATTTGGATTACATTCCCCCTGCCATTTCACCAATCACACCTGGCTCTCTCTCCAGCTTGGTGATGGTTGGACCGGGATCAACAGTGGGGGATGACCCACACCACGCAGAGGAAGGGCCATCGACGTGGATGCATCTACATCGGCACCATCAGTCTCATCATCCACATGCTTAAAGCTTTCATTTATTACAGTTAAATTTCTCACTTCTCCCTCACTTGTGTGTCCAATTTTCCCATGGGTTACTAAGATGGTTTGGTGCTGACGAGTTGTGTGTAACCGTATGTGTGATAGATATGTATGATAGCATATTTTTTAACACCGCATTGGGCATACGAATTTCCTTTTTGAAGAAAAGAAAAGTGCCTATGGGGGAGAGTCGGATTTTAAATGTCTTTTTAACTAAAAAGGGGCGGAAGATTCTCGTATAGCCATGAACTGAAGAAGATACAACAAGAAAGAGGGGTTGACAAGTGAAGGTGGGTTCGCAATCCAAGCGTTTGCCTAGATTCGCTATCATCAAGGTAGCCTCCACAATATTGACAGATGGGAGAATTTGACACCATTCTTAGCATCCACATCGAATGTTTAGTTAAGGGATGTCATTTTGAAGGATAGAGTTAACAGGACAATGCGTGTTTAAGCGAATATGGAAACTTTAACAAACCTGTAATTTTTGATTTATTCAACCGCTTGTACGAGTGGGGGTCTCTTTGGTCGCTATCGTGCTTCTGCCAGAAGGACTCTGTGTCATGTCAAAAGTCCATTCTTCTCCCAGGTCCAAGTCCTGTGTCTCCTACTGCCTAACGAGGAGTCTTAGAACACAGATGGGTTTTTATAAGTCAAATCTGGTTTTATGTAATCCATGATGACATCCTTGATGACAAAAGGAGTTGTAACATCGGGACAGAATATGTAATCTTGACACACAAAAGAGCTGAGAGGCTACTCACAGTCCAGAAAGAAGGTTGAATCAAGTGATTAACGGATTGGATATCTCTTTCATCCGTTTGTACTCCGTTTTTGGTGCCTCTCCACGATGGTCCTATTGCAGGCGGCATCATAGGAAAAGCACCTACGAAACAACCGTGTCTCGTTACTGATGCTCCGATGGAGGTACAAATGGATATGAATTTTGTATTGTGTGAAAGGGATCCAAGAACTATGCAAGCCATCATATTGCAAGAAACTCGGTTTAAAAGTAGTGCTTCAGCAAGGGACAGATTTGGAAATGTGTGCTTCATAGCCTCTCACTAAGTATTTTGCACTGACTTAAAAGCATTAAAGGTGATGCGAATTGACAGCACAGCTTTATTGTTTAATTTATTTTCTTCTCCTTAGCCATTTTCAGGGGTTTGGTAGTTTTTCACATAAGACCAAAGATTGTAGACATAAAGAAGATGAAAGAATATAAGGTAGAAGCTCAGCTGAGGCGCTTTTACTGGCGGGACCACCATATAAGTTCCATTTACACAAAATGTCATGGAATCGATTAGAAGGAGGGGGAAACAGTGCGTCGTCTCTTGCCATCTTCTAAAGCAAGGCAAGTTCCAATAAGTTGTGTGTCTACCGGAGTCTTTGCTTCCGTATCGTTGGTAAGTTTAAAAGCTTAATTGACATTGCCTGTTGGCTAATTTGGGAGATTCCTAAAGGCCCCTGATCCTCACCCCGTTTTTAAGTCAAGTGTTAAGCAGTTTGTAGCAAATACCTAGAAAGTGGGTTCTAATGGTGTTTTGGTCTCACCAACCTTTAACGTATGCATATATAATTAAAATTATGCAATAAAATTCCCTTAAGAAGGAATTAACTATGTGAGAATGCTTCGCCACCCATCAAATCAAGCAACTACTGGTGAACCCCCCTTATATAAGCGACATTCAGCTAAAGCTTAGAAGCGTAAACGTAATTAAGAATTACAGCTTTCGTTGTAACATGTTTAATTATTTTCCTTCCACCTCTCTCTTCAACCTTATGGCATAGACGTTATATTTTAAGCGTAGCATTTATGGGATAGATGCTGCAGGCGGATATTACTGATCAAGCACGTTGTCTTCTCCCAAGGCTGATGTGGGGCATTTATGCATAAGACGACAATTGGACAAGTGCATGTTGAATTGCCTAAGAAAACTTCACTTCTCAATTCAGACGCACCACCGATGTGGTTCGCTTAACCGTGCATACCATGGACGAAGAATGAAAATCCATGCAAGTACTCCATGAGGTTCTCATCACTGAAAACCTTTAGGCCCATGTCTCTTAGCTGCATTTTGAAATGCCCACACATGGGCAAGCACACAATCACCCACGTCAACGCAGAATCTGATCGGTTCCTGACTAGCGCAGTTACGAATAGCTATTCGCTTCCATATGTGAGCCAATGTAAATGCAGTCTACTGGATTTGACTAACTGAGTGTCACCTCTTCGTGCCGCTTGGCATTTGCAGCTTGTCAGGCCTACAGTAAGCAAGCGGTATTAACAACTGTCAGTTTGGAGAGAACAGACTATTCGCATGTGTCATTCGTCTTGGCTATGTTTGCCCACCCAATGTAGCGCGCATGAAGCAAACCTCTCCCAAATTAACGTTCTGTCAGGAGGTCATCGGTTGCAAATCCAAGTGCAAGTACTTTATGCGCATAAAGTAGACGATTGCCTGCCATGTGGTTCCCATTACCACAGACAAATTGAAGATGATTGCCCTTCACAATGGATAACATCCTAAGGCATCTTCGAAGCACGCATGTGCGTGATAACATGACAAGTCACACTACCCACACCACAACCATCTCCGATGACTTATGCTGACAAAAGCAACTCTATTCGTACAAA
>UYWX01020413.1:2734-78550 GCA_900622495.1 Hydatigera taeniaeformis | reverse complement strand
GAGCTGAGAGTAAGGGTTAAGGTAGGACAACTGCACCCGAGGTTGTTCAAGGAAAATACTTCAGCTCCACCACGAGTGAAATTAATGGCGCATCTCAAACCACGAAATGCCACTTTCCAGAAAAGCATTTCAATCGTGTTGTACGTACACACACACACTCACACTCACATCCGCCTTCTGGAAAGATCCAGTTTCCAATTCTTACCTTTCGGCTTCTCCATCAAATCTAAAAGCAATCCCTAACATACTAACTGGAGGAAGACCAGGCAATAGGAAATGGATAAGTAAAGCATTCCATTTGATATTGTGCAAGGTTAAAGGAATAAAAATTGTTTCAAGAAAAATATTTAAGTATCAGACAAACACAATGAAGTGAGCAATCCTTGGACCTCCTTATCTGCATGATGGATGTCGAATTTTTAGTACAAATCATCACCAATCACCTCCTGTGAGTTGAGTAAAGGTGGATCTAAGAAAATGTAACACTTCACTTTTACCTATTCACCGTAACGATAGTAGTAGACTGCAAATGTACAGCTCACATCATTCGGAAGGCGTTGAAGCTCCAATTTACCCAAAGGTAAACGCAAGATTGTGTTAAGACGATGATGTCATGGCAAATGCTGGTGTAAAGACGATTTCGCCTTTGCTATTTTAAGACCTCAACTCACTGGCATCAACTTTTGTGCTATTTTGAGGAAACCTTGAGAAAATTGCGTTACCGAGGCCGCATTTGTTGCCTCAGTTTCAATGCAAGATGAGACCAGTTCATTTCACCCTCACACAGAAAAAATTGGAAATTTGCAAGATCAAAACCTTTGCTACCATGACTTTTTCAAAATTTGCTTTTAAGTTAAGAGGAATTTTAATGGGACTTGGTGCTTGGAGCTCACTTGACTAACTTTCGGTGAGTAATCAACGTAGTCATTGGTGAGCAAATGTGTTCCAGGACTTGGCATGGCAAGAGCTCTTCTTTCAAACTAAGAGCAAAGGGAACTAACAATTTTCAAACCCTATTTTAGATGTGCAGTAGAGAAGGAAATAGGAGATTAACGTCGCAGCTACACAAGAGAGTCTTGAAACTTAAAAACATCCCAACAGCAGATTGAGTCTTGTCTAATCGGATGGAAGATGAAAAAGAAGTTTAGAGAAGGATTGAAGTTTATTGTGAAATGTGCCATTGGTACGCCTTTCTGTGGGTAGGTGGAGGGCTCAAACAAACCCGAAGTAAATGAGAGGAAGATATGAAAGCAATCAGTAGGACTTCGTCCAAGCAACAAAGGTTTGAGTGAAGAGGGCTGAAGAAGACTGACCTTGTCGACTTCTTCAGGATACCACTTGGGAGGGGAGAGACGAACCTCACCATGGAGGGCACAATCAGCGCAGGCCTGGGGGAAGAGCTCAAGAAGAACGTTGGCGCCGGGTCGAAGGGTGACGCAACACTGCGATGACCATGTTGCTCCTTCCTCTGTAGCCGTTGGTGGAGCCAACGCCACCTCCACCGTTGGTGTTGTCTGGTGGGACATTATCACCACAAAGGTGATGGCGCCCTTCATCGAAGTCCACTGCTTACTGCACTTCTACAGCAAAATACGATAACTCCTTTTCATGTTAATTCCTACTTGGTGCATACAAGTTATGGTGTTTCCCGAAAATTCTGTTGACATTAGCATACAACTTGAGTTATTAAGACTTCATCATTTGGTCGAATGTGTGTGATTCTAAAATAGGTATTTCGGTTTCCTCACTTTGTATTCAACACATTCTGTTTGTTCTTTCTCTAGCTTCATGGAAGACTGAGAATACTACACTCGATCAACTCTCATCCACGACACTTAGTTTGAAGCATAAAAAAAGATTAGAGCACTGAATATTATCACGGATGATGCAAGCTTCAACCCACCAAACACATGAAGCGTGTCTTCGCCTCATCTTTGAAGCACACCACCTGGAGGTGATTAAAGCAATTTTTCTGCGCTTGTCGCTCGTTTGTTACTAGGGGCAACTGCGGTGGCAACGGAGACACAAGCTGATGCAGTGTCGCCTGAGGAAAGGTTAGTGGCGTAGGCAAAGGCTGTATTTGGAGAGGCACCTGCGTCAGGGGTGAAGTCAGAGCCAAAATGTCGATAAGTAAATTGCCTGTTAACGGCAGCAGAGGTGGTGTCGGCGCTGTTAATATGGGCATCGAAGAAGTAGGAAGGAAGCACTGAGTGGGTTGAGTCAGAAGAAGCAGTGGTAACGCAGTGCTCGGCTGCATGGAAAGGGGATTAAATAGAGCTGAAGATGGCAATGGTGACTGAGGTAGAGAGGGAGGAGGGGGCAGTGGAGGTGGTGGTGGCAGTGGTGGTGGTGGAGAAGTCCTTCGGGATGTGAAGATGAGTGAACGCAGTTTTGAAAAGTATTGTTGAATCTGAGGCCAATTATTAAGGATTGGTGCGTTGGTAGTCGCAGAGAAGGGAGTGGAATGAAAGACAGCCTCTAATGGCACCGAATTAGCAAGGATTTGTTTGAGCAGATGAAAGGTGGCCAGATGCTGTCCAGAAGGGGAGGAGAAAGGAAGAGAGGTAGTGGTGGCAGTTTGACCAGGGGATGTAAGAAGGGTCATTTGAGCTTCTGGCCAGCAATCCACCGAGTGACTTGTGCAGGAGGCTCGAACACTCAACAACCTGCCGGCCAGGTCCAAACTCAACTGCACGAACCGCGGGTTCCAATGACTGTCACGCATGCTGCAACACACCAAATAACAAACAACTTTTTAGCTACACCACATCACCCTTCCGCCATCACTTCGGCTCACAGCTGTGCAGAATACGTCCTTGCAGCAGTGCTCGATGCTCGCTCGAGCCAGTGTGAAAGGGACATGCACCTTACACTTTCCACTGTGCAGATATGAACCTTGCAAAATGCAACGCTCTGAATGTTTTGCCTCTCCGTCCAACTACAACCCGACACATGGAGGCAAAATCTTCGGGCACAACACACGAACGTGCGCGTTGTGTTGAACGACATGAAGTTGCTTTTCAGTCGGTGGAACAGCAGTGACGCGGTTCTGGAGGCGACTGTCTCTGGTGGCTTAAACTGATTTCGAATGTAGCACTGACATGACCGTGGAATGACCGGAGGGGTGTGACGACGTCTGGTGTGGTGTGACGTGGTGGTTTGTTGCAGTCAGTGGGGAGCGATGGAGGATGTGTGTTTGCTTATGCAATGCATGTGTGTGGAGCGACAGTTGATCATTGCCAGCAGATGATTTATGGAGACATTCACTGTCTTCATCCCTTTCCTTATTTCAACGTCCGTTGACGGACATAGAAATGTTGGTTGAGGGCCAATTGAGGGAAGCAGGTGTACTTCATTAGCGTTGGGATGAGGACTAGGATAGTCACATGGCTGGAAAATTTTGCGCTCTAGTTGTGGTAGGTGGTAATATGCCGCACCTAGCAGAAATCCACCATCCCATTGGGACGGATTTAATCCTACTCGCCTGGAGGGGGAGGTAGAAGATGCAATACTTTTGATGAGGATGTTCCTTTCTAACAATACCAAATCTGACGATGAAGCGTTAATAGTATCGTGCCATCGCAGTCAATTTTGAGGACCGCAATGCTTTTAGCGGAAAGAGGAAGCAGAGTTACTCACATCCAAAGCCAAATAAGTGACAGCCGGAAGTTGTGTTCTACTTCTCAAAAGGGTGCCAACTCTGCAGATTGACTTGTGGTAATGACCAGCTTTGCACATTAGGACAACAAACTTGTTGTTGAACATCTCAACGAGAAACCATACCACACTCACGTCACATTTGTAGTTATAAAATACTGCAGATGCAAAACAGAGGTTTACAAGTCAATTGGAGTCTTCTGAGACGACATGAGATGTTACATTAATGGCGAGAAGATGCCAGCGGGAGTAGACAATGCAAGACCTCCACCAACAGTCGAACTAATTCGTGAGGAAACGTGCTTTGCATGATCAGTGGCAATGAGTTGGTGTGCCTCCCACCTTCATTCTCCCCACACTTGTCATGCCACCCATCACTACCTTTCCTCGGGTTTTATACAATTAAGTGCAAAATCTTTATGGCTCAATGAAAACCAGTGGTGAAATGTATCAACCAAATCTTTGTAACTGATAGTTTACCATAAAAATTTCTTTTGTGAATATTTTCTGAATGGTATTCCTCAGAATGCTTGGAAAGATACTGCATTTTGGTGACCGAGCAAACAAGTCAGGCTGAATGAAATTGTTCCCATCATCATTGCTCTTTTTCCCATCCCCATCATTCTAAATGTGCTCATCAACGGAAAAGCAAAAAATTGATTGTACACGGACTTGTGAAAACTTTTGTTCGGTGCCGTGGTGTGAAATGCGCCTGCCATCGCGCTAGCCCTCAGCACCTCTGCCAGAGTGCTGTCGCCCATCGGATTTTAAGAAGTCGCAAATTGCTACAGAGCGGCTATCACTTGTCCGGTGCTAGGGTAACGCTCTCTGAAATCTGCGCGTGCAGCAGTTCAATCTGCAAAGATGTGTTGAACTTTTAAGTCCATAAATGTCAACACCTCATGTGAAAAGGGTCAAAAAATCGCAGACCAACGAACAACCCTTCCGTAAGAAGGGTGCCCTAAATCGGACGGCTATTAAAAAAGAGTGTGGAGCGAAAACCGCCTGCGTATGTTGCGAAATGGCTTGCTGCTGAAGTCACAAAACAAGTCATTTTGTCTTTACAAAATTGAAACTGAACCATGCATTTTTTTGGCCCTTTTTGACGAGCTACGCAGGGGGCCACTGTTAGGAGTTGCACACACCGGAAATATGTGACGGACTGTACGGCAGGCCTTAAAGCGGTCTCAAAACGGCAAAGTGAGGCTAATGCACGACCTTTAGGTTGTTACTTTTGTTTAATTTAAAGTTATGGTACGATAGCGTGCATTGTAGGGTTGTAGTTGATGCTTGCATTGTCATTTCAATGCATCACCTTCCCAGAAAGTGGTGACCACGTGGACTGCCCCAAGCTGAAGAGATGTAATACTTTGATAATCTGTCTGACTTGTCATTTTGGTTCTCTGGGCACTGAAGCCTCCTCCAATGCACCTTTTCCTTAAATTTTGTGTCTCCAGGACTACGCCCCACTCACCATACACCAAAAATCCACGCTCTACCCATTTATTACTCCCCTTCTTCTACGAAGAACTTAGAGGATGCTCCCTTTAAGGACAACAGTTGACGACGATAATTCGAAAGCCGGATTAGAATCTAGTTCTCGCATTGCACTCGCAATCGTGATGTGATGGAAGCGGAGCAAATACTGCACATGAACTAATCTGCACGGATCTACAACAAAGGGCCTCAAAATTGTGTCAACTCTCGGCAACCGTCTCATTTTTGTGCTAACGCTAGGTGTGGCCATGCAACACCTTCGAAAGGAGCCGTCTAGCGTGCCTGAGTGAACACTCACTGCTTCCTTCAGTCCTCTACCATCTGGATGCAACTCAAATACCTGTGGCTAAGCAATACTGAAGTGCGAATATACGGCAAGACAAGGGAGGCACAGTTTTTTATCTCTTCAAAACGTTTTGCATCATTGTGCATTGAGGTCATAACTTTTGTTACTAGAGAAGGATGCACAAGATTGCTAGCCTACCACCTCCTTCCCCAACGCAGTTCTCATGCACATCCACTTCAATTGCCAATGGGATCAGTGACACAGCAGTGAGACACCTTTTTGAGTGCAAATAAGTTGGAGTGAAGGCCCTGTTGGTGCGTTATTCTCCTTTCTTGCACTATCGTGCCCATTGCAGGGAATTTTGCCAAAATGCTCCACCAAAGCAAAACACTCCAAATGAGAGAGCGGTTAGGCAATGCCTTCAAGAAAGAAATTTGATTCTACCTTGGTAAAGTGGCCTGCAAGATGCATGCTTAAAATGAAGCCACTTGTGCCACTCCATTGACGTGTTTTTTTTTTTTGTTAAACTTCATGAAAGGAAACTGCCTTCTTTAAATGCATGAAAACTATAGAAAATTGAGCTCTCCAATGCCAAATTATGCAATCAACTTAGAACTGTCAGTTGTCAAAGCGCTATTTTTAGTGTGTTTAGCCTCACACCTATTTTTTTGTCACACACAAAGGAAAGAATAAGCATGAACTGAAACAAAAAAGGAAAAATACAAATGTAATTTTAGTGCTTCTTAAATTTGTACCCATGTCAATCAAAGGCGGTACCGCTGATGTCCCCTCAGGATCGCGATCCGCCTAAAAACCACCAACCAAAATTTGAACCCCTTCATTAAAAAATTTTGCTATCTGAAAGGAGTATCACCTTCTCACTCTTCAACACGAAGGTCAGGTGAGCTGGAAGCAATTTGAGACCACAATGGTTGCTCTTTCCAGGCAAACTCACACGTTTCAATGTCTCCGTGATTTCACACACGCGTT
The DNA here is from genome assembly GCA_900622495.1 of Hydatigera taeniaeformis. Classification (NCBI taxonomy): domain Eukaryota; kingdom Metazoa; phylum Platyhelminthes; class Cestoda; order Cyclophyllidea; family Taeniidae; genus Hydatigera; species Hydatigera taeniaeformis. The sequence goes on along the minus strand of UYWX01020413.1, from coordinate 72,120 downwards.
CCATCTCTTTTTCTCCCTCTCTCGCTTGTTCTCGTTCTCGGTCCATCCGGTATCTGGTTCATGCACAGGCTCTTGATCCAACTCCATGCACACGTCTGTTCGTATGTGTGGCCCAGATAGGCTCCACAACACACCCACCTCTGCCACCCGAGCCACACGACAAAAGAATTACCTCCTTTCGCTCTTAGCTTCTTCCTTGGTTCATTAGGCCCAAAATGTCAGGAATCGCGTGGCTCCCTATTGATGTTGAGTTTGAAAGGCATTCATTAACTGTTAAACTGTGCCATGATTTGTGCTTTAAATGTCGCTGGAGTTCTTAAGGTGTTTACTCTCTGAATTTCACAGGACTAGCAAAACGCATCCGATTTGTTGATGCGGTGGTCTGTGAGGCTCAAAAATTGCCACTGCAATCAGGGCTGAGTTCCCTTGTAAGTGATAGGTCAGAAGCTATGTGTTTGGTGCCTTTGACAGCACTCAACAAGGGTGAAGAATGCGGCAGTTGGAAGTGCCGACCCAGAGATGGCTGCAACGTGTTGATAGAGCCTGGTGCTAGTAAAAGGCGTCTCATAAATTGACTTTTCCATCCTCTTTGACGGTGGGTAAAAATAGTGCCTTAAGATCATCAACAAATTTTAAGTCTTCCCACGATTACCGTCGTCAGCTTCGCTTTAAAGATTGTTTATATGAACTGCAATTCAGGCGGGTAATTACAAGGCACAAAGTACATCGGAACCATAGGGACCGTTGCTTAACTAACGGGGGTAACTGAGGTTGGTCAAATGTTCGTTTTCTTTTCAGAGAAGCTCTTGGAGCCCCTACAACGCGCTTCTTTGCCTTTCTGTTCGGGCGCGCTTTGTTGTTTGTTTACCTCCCGGTTTTGATAAAGAACTACGTAAAAGTGCTGCCGCGCCTTCACTGGAGTGACCCAGCGCTGGCACTACTGTGAACCTCCACTTTAGCTTTGTAGAAAAGTAAGTGTCTTCGGCTCCAATTTGTCCCCCCACGTAAGTCCCTACATGACAGGCACTAATTGTGGGGCTATGAGAGTAAAATCTGTTTGACCAACTAATGCTACCAAATGGATGGTAACCTACTATTGTTTCAGGGCACTCGAAAGGGGAGTGGATTCGCCTAGCGTCGATAACATTGAACTCGGATGGTGTTCAAAAGGCGCCACCTTTGCCACCATCCCCATCTCTCGTGCCTGGATAATGAAAGTCGCAATTCCTTGCTTACTGATTTTGACATTTCATAAGAGTGAGAAAAGAACGATTGATCTTCTGTTTAGCAGTAGTAACAGCAGAGGAGATCTGACGCACTTGCAGTTCTTTTGTTTGAGTAGTCACTGTTAAGAATATGGACAGAACTCGCGCAAAATACTACAAATACCGGCGGCGTAGAGAAGGACAATTGCTTTTCACTCTCTGATACAAAGGGGAGTGGAATTCACTGGAGTTGGGACTTACGTCTTTACTTGCTGCTACCATTCTCGAGTGATTGCCTCTAAGTGTGCGTTAGACTTCACCTGCAGTTCAGCAACATTAGCACTCAATGTGAGGAATGAGTGTTTCCTTAGGGTCTTTGCGAGCACCACTACGTTCCTTGATGCATCGGATCACCATCACAGTGCGACGTAGTTACTTATTTGGTGTGGAAAGTAAGACCAGCAGCACAAAGAGTAGAAAAACGTAAACTACGTCCTCCACGGTACGTTGTGCGAAGTAACAATGAGTGAAGGGTGGGGAACTGGGGTAGTGCTAGTCACTACCGAAGCCCTTAAGGAAAGCATTAAAGCTCGTTTGTTCCACTAACTCTAAAAAAGGGGCAAATCTTGTTGCTAAACCTTGATTGAGGTCGGACAATCTGCACTCTGAAATTAATACATTTTGTCTTACCACAGTTTACGCCCTAAAGTTGTCAACAAAAGGTGTGTTAAGGGCTTCAGTGATGTGAATGTCTTCCGTAGTAGTAGTAAAGTTAACGGAGACAATGTAGCTCCTTTCTACCCTACACAGGATAGAGTTTCTTTAGCGAAAACCTCGCAACAATGACCATTCTGACTTGTTTTGTTTGTATGAAGTTTTCCATTCACCTACGGCGATTAACTTCTTGTTTTTGCCAGTGTGATTGTATTTTCGGCATTAACTTCATTTAGGTCGGTAGAGCAGGTGGGAGGTAAATAAACAATGAGAGCTGCATGACGGAGTTTTGTGTGAACCCATTCAAGAACAAGCAATTTTACTTGGCGCTGAGAAGTTCACGAGAGCGTTTGGCCAGTTTTAATTCACAAAAATAAATCATTAGAGAAAAAGCCTCTCCCAAGCTCCATTTGTGTCATAATCACGGTGGTTTCGAAATTCATTGGCTAATCACTGCTCTGAACTGGCTTGTCAGAGAAATGAATTTTTTTCATAAATTAAAAGTAGGGTAGGAAGCGGTCTAAGTATTTGGGAAAGAATAAAGCCAACTTCGAACGGCTATAGTGTTGACTACTGGAAAGGAAAGAAGTTTGGTAGTGTAAGGTGTCCCCAGTGTTCCCTACGAGGACTAGTGGTAGTGCCCGTGGGTGAACGAGATCTTTCAACACTGAGCCGTGGGTGTGATTTCGGGTGAAACGTTGAGTATTCGAGAGTTTTCTTGGCCCTACCATTGTGCAACCGGATTACTTCTTTAAGCCTCGTACTGCTTTTTAAAATAACACTCCTCCAGAGCAGCAAAGCTTCCCAAATGTTTTTACCTTCTGATGTGAATAAGTCGAGAAAGAAGGTTGACTACTTAATAGTAGGGAAGTGGATCATTAAGGAACCATGCAACGAGGTTTAAAGTGCACAGCCATTATGCTTTGCCCAGCGGTCTAGAATTCGGACTCTCCACCGGTTGCCACTTCGGCGACCGGTGCGTGGGCATGACACTGTCCACAAGAGAATTACGGCTCCTTTCATCTTCAACCGAGGCACCATGACACTACATTCGTGCGGTTAGTACTGAGATTCAAAGTGGTTGCAGAAATGCCCATTATGTAGATTGGATTATTTATGGTGGCTATTAACAGGCGTCGAATGTAACGCCCACTTGGGGCATGTGCCTCATCCTCAATGCCGCGACAGTGCCAGCCACGATTGAATGCCATCTGGAAAAGATCGGCACGAAGGTGCCGAAGGTACTTGTGCAAAAAACGTTAACTAAGTGAATGCATAATACCGGGTTTGTGGGTAGCAGATTTACTGCTCTTTCCTCAACTTTTCCCTCTCTTGAACAGATCGGAACCTCAATACTACTACTTCTCGACATGTCATTTTTGTGTCGGGTACTGTTGATTGGCGAGTTTTTTTCCTTACAGTGACAACCACGCAGCAATGGCCACCGCCAAAAGTTGATCAAGGGGAACAGCAATGAAGAAAAGCCCACGGCAGTGCAATAGTTGAATACAGTGCCTATCTCATCTTCTTGTTTCTATCAGTACTTATGTGTCGAGCTTTGTGCCCTCCCTAGAGAGCGTGACTCCGAGGCCACGATGCCAGTAGCTCTGCCCAGCTAAACTTCACCAATGCTTATTTTGCCTTCAAGGCAGCCATAAAACTCTGAAAGGGTGATGAAAACCTTAAGTCATGATTGAAAAAAATATACATTCGGGAAGAAACTGAACGACTATGACTTTTAATGGCCATAAAACATTGTCATTAGTAAAAAGGCATAGTACCTTGAACGAACTCACAACATCCACTAAATGGGTGGCAGCAGGGTCGCTAAAGTCCAAAAGCGATTACTTAAATGCACAATGAATTGCACTAGAACTTGCCAAATTTAAACGTTAGAGTACTTGCTTACTTGGTGCGGTTGTGTCATTCACCTGATGACATTTCTGTCCCTCGTAAATCAAGTAGCTCAGTGAAACATTCGGGCCGAAAACAGAACTCGGGTAAAGAGATGTGGGCAAAAAGGCGACTCGGAAGCACTCACGCCGCCGTGCCTGATGCAATCGAATTCCAAAATGAGGAAATAAGGCGTACATTTTTCTTAAAAAAAGCACTTGTTTAACTTTGGTGCAGTGGAAAAGGACTCTGCATTAGTCGCTTCAGCATTGTGTGGTGGATGTAAGAGGCACTTCAGATCGGACTAACAGATGCATACCTCTGCTAAGCTTTTTACGTGTTGCATGACTGATTTCTTCCGAGTTCTAAGGCTTTTTGGTGACAGGACCAGCATAATCACTTTCCAAGGGAGCATTTACCATGCCTCATCTGGCATATGCCCTATTTTAGGGGTTGGAATGCATTTTAACCCATGAATGACTATTTCATACAAGTCATCAGGCTCTCAATACCTCTCTGGACGGCACAACCCTTGGAGTAAGTTGATAAACTTCACTCAGCTTTTCTGCCAGTCGGCATTACTTTTTGTTTCACTAGCATGACTTTGTTCTTCCCCCAGGAGAGCCTTGAGAGGCCACATGGGAAGCAGTTGGATTTGTGCATGATCCTCAAGAACAGCAACCCTGATTCCTATCACTGAACGCAAGGTCTTAGCCTGTCAGAAGAAATGCGTGTGCAGCGGGCGAGAGAATCTCAAACGCCATATAGCAAGTCGTCAAATTTGACAACTGTCCCAGTCGCATGTCCTGCCTCTACACGATTTGCATCGAAAACAAAACAAATTGTGAACCGTCCCGTGCTTTTAGGAAGATGTCAATTAAATAAGTAGGAGATGTCTCTCCTCGGAGACCCTACCACCTAAAAGAACGCAGATGTTTGGATTCATCGGAGCAAGTCTTGACTCCCTTCAATCTAGCTCCAGATAGAACGAAGTCCCAGTGGCTTTGAGGTTAGTTCTCCTCTCAGTTGCTCACAAATTCCATGACTAGATGGTTAGAGAGTGTTTTCCCACACCATCAACCACGTTGTAACGACCGAGGCAGGACAATGAACGTAGGAAGCGATGAAGAAGGCTTCGTGATAGTTGGATAATTTGTTTAACTCTCCCATTTTAACTATGCAGCCTCGAAGGCCTTAGTCACTGCACTCTTGCCTAACCGTATAGCTTCTAAGTTATGGCAGTAACTAACTCTGTCCTCCCAATGCAAGCAACACATTTCGTTGGAGTACTTTGTCCATCTCTGTCTTTAAGGGAGCATAGCGTAGCCAATAATTATAGCAACCCCAAAAGGGCTTTTACATCCCATTATTTGAATCTTTAGTGGAGCTTTAGTTGAGTCACAATTCGAAGTTGAAAAAAAGAGAATTTTATTTAATATGAACACACTTGTGCATTTTGGATCGGCATAAATGCAGCAGGCCTATCTTTGTGGGACATTAAATTGCATCACCCCTCAGGCGATTCGTGTTTCAAGGGGTTTTAAAAATGGTATAAGATACTTGGAGAGAAGTTTTTGAACAACGTGCACAAACACAGCTGATTTTTGTTTTCTTTAAAAAGAGTAGACGACATTACATTTAAAAGCACCTTGTCCTTCAAGTTTGTGGCTTTCTGCAATGACTTTTAGCGAAAGGGAGAAAGTGAGCAAAATGCAGAAACCATCCACCCAAGCGGAGGAGAGTGAAGCGGGCCAAGAGAATACAATATTGCAGTAAACTATTAAAGCTTCGGCTATTTTTTATTTGCGGTAGCTAGATTAAGTAGTGGGGTCAATTTTCACCGCTGGTTTGTGGTCTTACGGAAGTGGCAAGTAAAGAGGAGCAACTATCAACGTGCTCGAAAAAAGGAGCTGAATCGCCGCAGAATCAAACAAGCCATGGCACTAGAAGCAATATTAGGAGTCAAACCTTCCACAGCGACGGGTTCTTTGTCCTCGCATGCAAGTAAGCGATTCACAGGAAAAAATAATAATTATCTTAATAAAATGGGCATATATTGTCCTACTTTTAAGTTCCATTCCTGAGTGGTTTGGTCTATTAAGCTCTATTACGCCCAGGAAATTGGAAGTTGCTACAAGTTTGAAACACTATTTTTAATGGTTCAAGATTTCTATAAAAATTCCATTCGATTTTAAAATTATTTATCGGAAGATGAAACAGGACGAGTAATGACAACCACAAACGCAATTATATACATTGTATCTCAGTTCAGCTACAAGTCATGACCACTTTCGCCAAAAAAAATCAATCACGCATAATTGAACGGATCGATAAACCAATAATCACGTTTAAGGGCGAACGGAGGACACTCACTTCTCATAGTAGTCGACAATGTTAGCTTGAAAGTCCTTTGGTGGTAGCTCCATTTTGCCTCGCTGATGCTGGTGCTGGCGCTGGTGCTAGCTCCACCTCATATCGACAATCAGAGTAGCCTGCCTGTGACGTGTGTCAGTGTGGTTGAAGTGCGCAGCTATGGAATGCACGCGCGAGCGCGCTGCGTACCCGCTACTGTCACAGCTCGGTCACTAGTCCTACAGCCGGGAGGTTGAAGCAAGTAGGTGGTCGGTTGTTCTCTCTCGCGCCATGTGTACAAATGCGATTGTACGTGTGCGTGTGTGATGACGACAAGGAAGGAAATGGGTGTCCCTCTATCGGGGTCACCGAACCAGCCCTAACTCCCTCCACCCTTCCCCCCTCCCTCCTCCAACCACCTCGCTCGAGTGCAGTGTACCGCGTGCACGCGTGCATGCTTGCGGGTGTGTGCGTGTGCGTGCATACATGCGTGCAAACTTCGATTGAAAATAGCTAGGTCTCTGACTGCGGTGCTGAAACGAAGCCAGTTCAAAGTCAACGAGAGTGTACCTATTTTGACTACCTTGGTTCCAAAAGATGAGGGAAAGAGTCTTTTACTTTCGTCAAATTCATTTTCAGGATAGGCATTTCAGTGAACTTTGTAAATCAATTCGCTCGAATTCTATGTTTAATTGGTCAGTCTAAATAATGGGATAAATTTAATTGCTCATAAATTTGTTTACATGAAAATTTCATACAGCCCTACCTCGATTTCTTATGTATACTTATAATGCATGCACTCCTCACACACTTAAGCGCATTAGGGCCTACTTCGGACACAGATCGAACCCAATTGCAATGTTCATTTAGCTGCATTTTTTATGCTTCAATTTAACTATTTAACTAACTAAGACCCTTTTACAAGCCTACTGCATTAGTTTTCAAATATGATGAAGTGTTTATTGCTAGCTTAACTCAGTGTGCCAGTATAGAATCCACTTTGGAGCTTTACCTTTGTACGTATTCAATGACCCGGCTTTTGGCCCGTGTTGGTAGCCCCAGCAATTTGTTGAAGTAGACAATGCATAATGCATCTGAGCATTATGCCATCCACCAAGTGAAGAGAAGGCCTTGGAGACCCTCAGCGTCCGTAAACACAAAATGGGATGTCTTAATCGATGGTGAGTTACAACTACAAAATTGAAGATAGTTGAGCTTTAGAAAAATCACAAAGCAGCAAGACGGTGAAGGAATGTCACTGACATGATACTAGTATTTGATGTTTCTAAAACACGAGCATATGTTGATCAAAAGAGCAAGACCCAAGTTCTAGGTGCGAGACCATGAATTGGAGTCATTTGAGCTTCTGGCCAGCAATCCACCGAGTGACTTGTGCAGGAGGCTCGAACACTCAACAACCTGCCGGCCAGGTCCAAACTCAACTGCACGAACCGCGGGTTCCAATGACTGTCACGCATGCTGCAACACACCAAATAACAAACAACTTTTTAGCTACACCACATCACCCTTCCGCCATCACTTCGGCTCACAGCTGTGCAGAATACGTCCTTGCAGCAGTGCTCGATGCTCGCTCGAGCCAGTGGAAAAGGGACATGCACCTTACACTTTCCACTGTGCAGATATGAACCTTGCAAAATGCTACGCTCTGAATGTTTTGCCTCTCCGTCCAACTACAACCCGACACATGGAGGCAAAATCTCCGGGCACAACACACGAACGTGCGCGTTGTGTTGAACACCATGAAGTGGCTTTTTAGTCAGTGGAGCAGCAGTGACGCGGTTCTGGAGGCGACTGTCTCTGGTGGCTCAAACTGATTTCGAATGTAGCACTGACATGACCGTGGAATGACCGGAGGGGTGTGACGACGTCTGGTGTGGTGTGACGTGGTGGTTTGTTGCAGTCAGTGGGGAGCGATGGAGGATGTGTGTTTGCTTATGCAATGCATGTGTGTGGAGCGACAGTTGATCATTGCCAGCAGATGATTTATGGAGACATTCACTGTCTTCATCCCTTTCCTTATTTCAACGTCCGTAGACGGACATAGAAATGTTGGTTGAGGGTTAATTAAAGGAGGTTAGCGCCCTTGACTTTCTTGTAATTTGTAATTCTTCAAGACGATTTCTTCTCCAGCTTAAATCAGTAGTCTTTCGTACCATCCGCACATGAGTAACATGCATTGTACTTCACCACAGCATCTACCCCCGAACAGGACAGGGGTTCGCGGTTCGCGAAAATAAATTGTCTTCTGCCTTTCACAATAAACATTCTAATACTTAACATCTAATTTCTTTTTCGGATAGTATGCCTTGAGGAGCGAAGTTCGGAAGTTCATTTAGCGGTATGGGTATTTAAAGCGGGTTTCGTGCACAATTAGAGGAGTCTGTATTTGAGCCTCTTCGTTCGAAAATCGCGTTAGATGGCTCTATTTTCCGAGCGTCTATGCTTATTATTGCTTTCGTATCACCTAACCAAAGAAACTCTTATAATGTATCAATATGTGAATACATGGTTTCAGTACATGGGTGATGATGTTCTTCCAGCCTCAGTTGTGTAACCAAATTTACTTTCTGTTCTGACTTGCCACTAAAAGCGATAAAAATCCAAAACATCTATCAAAATTTCCGCTGACTTGTGTATGCATAACAAATTAGATAATATCTTTCATAATGTCAAGGCAACACAGCTCATACTTGTGTAAAACTCTTAAGCACTAAGAGAATGACTCCCGCTGTTCGCAATAAAATTCTAAAGCAAACCTCAAATTTACATAAGCTAGCCATCTCATTAAAATCGGTTTATAACATCTTTAACTGAAGAGATTTCAAGCGCACGCTATTTAGTGATTGTCCTTGCAAATTGTCTTGTTCGTTATTGGTGTTCGCAGTCGTGTGCTTTCCGTCGGTTTTGTTTAATTTACTTATCAACCAGTCTGACGTTGTTTTGGCAATCTAGTTAACGTGTTCTCCTTTTGCGCAGCACTAGTCGGCTTTGGAGTTTCCATTTGAGGCTTGTATTGTAATAGATTTTGCCTTTTATTCACTGAGACGGCTCCGCCTTAATACCGCCTATTAACAGCAGAACTTGCTAATTATGCATCGGCTATGTCGTGTTTTAACCTTTGCAGATTCTACTCCTATGAACTCTGGAAAACCATGAAGAAACTTTGGTGGATTGACTGCATCTTGCTATTTTCGCTAGTCCAATGTGAAAAATTCCAAAGACGTGACCATTCTCTCGTTCCGCCGTATACTGGTACAGCATATTTTTCCTATTGTCCTTGCGAGCGGAACATCTTTGTGGCTAAGAATTTCCATTTTCGGCTTGATGACTGGTATTTTTTAAACATTAAGGCGGGTGGACGTCATACGGCACAACAATGTTTTCCCCGAGCATAGTCCGCCTTACCTCTGAACAACGTGGCGCGGTGGCAGGTGTATCCAATGTTTATCCCCTCTACTCCCGTGACTGGGAAATCATAATTGATTTTAAGGTTTCTGGATCCACAGGAAGCTTATTCGGGGACGGCTTTGCATTTTGGTACACTGCTAATCCCATTAAGCCAGGTTAGAGGAATGGGGAGGGTTACATCATACCTGTTTCATAGGCATCTTCTTTTATCTGGTTTCTTTTATTCACATTCAGGTCCGGCTCTGGGTGCAGAGACGACTTTTCGAGGCCTGGGCATCTTCTACGACACATATAGCAATCATAACGGTGAGCATGGTCACGAGCATCCCTACGTAAGTGCGATGGTGAACAATGGATCCGTGGCTTATGATCATGATCATGATGGGACTCAGACTCAACTGGCTGGATGTCATGCTCCCTTTCGAAATAAGAACCACAAAACCAAAACGCGCATCCAATATTCCAAAGATACTCTCAGTGTATGTCCATCTGAGTAAAATCTGACTTAAATTCTGGTTAAATTAGCAAATTATTGATGGGCCAATGAAGTTACTAGGAACTAGGTATCAGATATTTGCATGAGAAATTAGAAAACTCCGTTTAATTGTTTGTCTCTTGCTGAATGCAGCCAAATGTTCTTATTGATCACATAAATGCTTAATGCTTTTAACTACTCAAACTCTGTCTTAACCCAATAGTGGAGGTTTCATTTACTGCACTGTTTTAGTCCATTGAAGATGTTTGCGTCTTGTAAGTCGAAATCCTTTTATCAACCATCTCTTCGCCTGTTTTAGGTTGCCATGGATATTGATAATCAAAACAAGTGGACAACGTGCTTTGAAGTTAGTGGTGTGCATCTGCCGACCGGCTACTATCTCGGTGTCTCCGCTGCTACCGGTGACTTGACAGGTGCGTTGAACTTGCGACCTTCAATATCCAATTCCTTGCTTATGGCTCAAGACTACTCACTATAAACTCCATTGTTTATGTATACCCCCTAAAAGACTTATTTCGCTTCTCCTTTTAGATATCCATGAAATTCTATCCCTGAAAACTTACGACTTAGGCCTCGCGTATACCGTATGTTTTGCCTCTCAGTTAAATTATGCAGTCCTCTTGATTTCCTAAATATCAGATTTGACTGGGTTTTGTTGACAAACTTTACATACTTTGTTTCCTGATTTTCTTATCCAAATCACTAATTAAGGCATAATGAATGAACTGCATAATTTGTGGGTTTCACATGCTACCATTTATCCTCATATTAGTAGGGACTGGATTTTTTTAGCCAAGGAACAATTCATTTTAGAAATACTCATACTCATACATGTGTAGTTTCTGCATTATTTGATTACGCTTCTTTTTCCTGTTGTTTAGGACGAAGAACTGCTTGAGGATAGAAGCGCCATCGAGCCTTCGGCCGAATCTGCAGAACCGCCAAGACGTAAGTGTTGCCTTTGGAAGTGAAGATGGGTTGTTTCCTGTTGTTGCTTTTCTTTTGACTACATCCGGTCTTCACTTTAGCGCGTGTTGAAGATGTTCCGCAAAGCTCAATATGGAGCACCCTCTTCTATGTTTTCGCTGGTTTCTTTCTTCTTTGCTTCTGCTTCCTTGCACGCATGTACTACGTGAACAATCAACGACGTAAGAAGCGACTATTTTAAAGGCTGCTACCTCATCTGACTTACTTTATTCACTCCTCAGCTCCTATTTTATTTCGTCACAATCGGTTAGTCATGTCACCCAACTCGATTACTTTCTGTCCTCGCTCCCTTCCTCTTTTCAGCCCCTCTCGTGTGTGAATAGCCATTCCTTTTTACAATGTTTTATGCTGAAAGTGTAGAAATGAAGCGAACTTTTACCTGGCACATCTTTATGGAATGTCAAAAATTTGGTTATGTCGTTCCTCTGGTCTCTTTATCTTCGGTCTCTAGGACGTGGTTGCTGAGACGTTATGGCTTTTTACGTTTGGTGGATCTTGGTCCACCTTGAAAGGTTTAATTCTATCAAGACATCTTGCCCAGTTCCTGATAATTGGCTCAAAGTGTGAACTGGGGTCTCCTCGAGCATACGTCGTGGTAGTCAACTGGAGGGATGGAGAATTCTCTATGAATCGTAGTATAATTTAGCATACTCCCTGTAGCCACTCCGCTGAATGAAGAAGTCTTCTGTGGTTACCACACATAGACGGCTGTTTCTGCAATTTCGATGTTCACGGATACGCATCCTACGAGGGGTACTACTTGTTAGCATGTGTAGTTTTCGCATTTGAAGGGAAAAGTGCAGATTTTAGCACTTGAAGGTCAGTTTTCCTTTCTTATAAATTCCCTAGGCCCTATTTGATCCGACTGCTGTGCTGATTACCATCAGTGTCCGGGGTCGTATTAGAAGAATCTTTCTCATAAGTTAGCAGGTTCAGATGAAAGAAAATTTGCAACTCTGATTATCTTTTCCTAAAGCGTAGCGCCTTACCACATACACGGTTACTTCTCGTTTAGGACTGAGGTTATACTTGTTTACGCGGGTGGATAAAAAGACCGCATTGGCATGCGCTGGCGGCACAAACATGCATCTTGTCTGTGAAAAGTAAGCATCTACAAGAAACCGACTGTTAAGCATGCACTAGTTGAGTTTAAAGGAAAACAAAGACGCTGAATGCTTTCAAGTCTTTGAGAGGGAGGTGAATCGGCTGAGAAATTCATGCTTGATTGACGGCACTACCCATGGCCTTGATTAGGCTAGCACTGAGAGCTCCGCCACTGTTTCTTTACTGGACGGCCGCATTGGTTTTCTCTTGCCCTTTCCACACGTTAATCATTACATATTCTATTCGGGTGGCTACAGTAATGTGAGCATACAGTTTATGGCACTACGCCTCGAATCGGGGAGGCACGTAACTCGAACTGCGCCTTAAGTGTTTTGAGTGAGTGTGCTGAAAGCAGATTTAAGTTGGGTTAACGCCTTGATCTTGCATTCCTTGAGTTATCCAAAAAGGAGTGTGATCCTGTTGGTATAGAAATGGGAACACAGTTGTGCAGAGCTCAACGCTGTTTATGTGAACGCAGATATGCCTGCGAATGAAGATATCTTTAAAGCAAGATATTTAGTGAAACAAATCTCCTTCGCTTCCGTTATATTAAAAGTACTTTTGAATTCCAACAGTCCCCTCTCAAGTTAGTCACAACGATTTCATAAGCTTTAACGGGTCTAGAAATGCCTTCTATTGTGCTTCCATTAAGGAACTGTAAAGTCCAGAATCGTTAGTGAACTTATTAGGACTCATGTGGATAGCAGGAAAGTCGAAATCCAGGAGATCAAAATGATCAAAGGCTTAGCGGAAATCTCAAGGACCCGTTTTTTCAACCATTCCTGTCTTTTTTACCATTGAATAATTTTTATGCATTCATTATAATTCTCATGATGCTTGGAAATGCCTTTTGAGTGAGAGCGCTAAGTGTAATTCATTCCCATAATTGAGGAATCATCGAAGTTCCTGAAGCCTGTGTTAGGTCCTGTAACACGTGTGTGACTGTTGGTCGCTTTGGTGTTTATCTCGCTCCTGGCTGGGTAAGCTGGCTTTCGGTTCCGGCCAAAGCCTTCTACTACCAAATCGGAAGTCTCGGGACACTACAAGTCCAACATCCAGATTTTTACCAATTTTATGACACCCACGTGACTGTCAACCCACTGTCTTCACTCAAAGGATCCGAGTGCAAGAGAAGTGGACTTAAGTCACGAAATTGGACAGTAAAGAATCGCTGATTGGTTGTTCATGAGCCCCGCGTAATGTGGATGAGACCCTGCAAATTTTTATGCCTTCACCAGGCACCTCGGAGAATACTGTACAACGGTATCTGTGGTTGAGCATCAGGGAGCCTTGCAAAACACAGCTGGGATAAGCTATTACCGTAAGACCATCTGTCTAGAGGTGAATTTTTTTGAAAGGACGCAAAGCCAATCAGTGTAGTTAAACTTGTGAAAGTACTTATGGACCAATCAAACGAGGCTAAAAACGCAAAACTGTGATCCGTATAATCTACTTAAGTGCGAAAAGCTGATAAAATATTGATTGATTTTTCATGCAAAATATATTCATTGCGCCATCATGAGATTTCCTAACCTTTGCAGGTGTTAACAGTGCTCTCAGCGAGTTCATCTAAGGCATTTTTCTTGAATTTGGCTGGTGTAAAAGCACAACATCCTTCGAGAAAGCTGAGAAGCCCTGAAATTGGAAGGCAAATCACACCAGTACTTAAAATCTGCCCTCAATATACGCCCTGTGGTCCACAATTAGTCCTACAGAGCTGAATCACACCTTCGAATGCCTTCAGACGCTTTAAAGCACCAACAACATAAAAGTGATCTTGCAAGGTCACAGTGATGAGGATGCTGCTTCCGAGTCTCGGTCCGGTGATAGAAGTAGTGAAGTAGTGGACCTGTTAACACGGAGGCAGAAAGTGTTCTGGTGACTGAGACCCGTGTAATGGTGTGGGTGCGTGTAGCAGAAAATATATGCTCATTATTTTATGCTGCAATGCAAAATCAAAAGGTGTGATGCAGTGCATAGAACTGCTTCCATATTTACTTTGCATCACTCAAATTGCGACCTCCTTGCCTTTAGCACTTAAAATTGGTTATAGTAAATTCATACATTGCATACTACTGGCAACCAATCGTCATTTGTTTTAAGATTTGTTTTGATTTTGTGTGCAAATGAGGCCTCGTTTTAGCAAACCAGCTCGGTGATGTAGTTCGGTGGTGCGCCCACTGCATGAAATCTCACAGTGGCAACAGCGGAAAGCCGACCTCGTCGCATAGAGCACATGACCTAGCTCCAATTTTTGATTGCATTACGTTATTGCGGTGCCAGAAAGACGCATTTTTGCCCATGGGATAATTTCAGTAGTGCCATAGCTCTTCTGTGTGTCAAAAATACATCTGCTGCTACAGACTCTTTTGACTTGCAGGAAAGACTCAGGTTCCCTCAATACTGGTTTGCATTTAAACTTATTCTATGATTCCTGACAACCCGTTGCGAAATATAATAAAAATGATTGAGTATACAGCAGGTTTTAATGAAATCCTTAGGAGAAAATGTATTTTGCTTACCTTTACCAATTGTGAAGAGCGTTCAGTGGGGCGCATCATTTCGTCACCGCCTTCACCATTTACCCTTGCAAATGATTTCGTCAAAGGGTCGCCTCTAACTGACTAATCATGGAACACAGCGAGATCAAAAGAAAGTTCACCCTTCGTTTGGAGCTCTTCGTACCCTAATACTCACTTCGGGTAATATTTGAGTTGTTGCAGAGCAAAATCATGTGTGTGCACTGAAATTTGCCACGAATGCGAAAATTTAGTCCTTTTTATAAGTTATGCAAAACGCACCACTTATCCGATCCTGTGATAGTGTTGCAAGCCCTCATTCTCAATCGCACACATTAATCGGTCTCATCCCCTTGCGGCACCAAAGGAAAGTGTTAATCACTAAAGTTATGAGGATCCTAGTAGAAAAATTTTACTTTTCCATACGAAAAGTAATGTGAATCACATATCTGAAAGTATGCATGAATAATTGTGCTAAGGCATTTGAATGGAAAAATGACGGTCTTAGGGGAGAGTGTGCGGGATTCTAATAATACTCATATGATTTGAATCAAGTAATCCAATATATAAATTATTATTATATAATATAAAAACCTGTCACAGAGATCTAATGACTCGATATACAAGAGGTTTTGTGTTACCAATGGACAGTGTGGCTCTGTTTAACTTGGAAATTAGCAGTCGTATATTTTGTGCAAGAACAAGCCGTGTATTAGGCACATTGTGATCCCTTGCTTGCCCTTTTGTTCTGCAGCGTGGCATCCAAGGCGCACCAATCGACTTCCAAATCATGTGATGCTCCAAAAATTTTTTAAAAAATAAAAGCGTTTGAAAAGTATCGGACGGAAAATATGGTACAATAGGTTTGTTGTTTGCCTAGTAATCTGTTTTGCCTATGGGCAAGGTAAAGAATGCGTTTGTTCGATTCGTGTAAGCTGATCTTCGGGTCGTGTCAGTAAATTCCCTTTATTTCACAGGAAATCATGTCTAATTGCAAAGTAGTCTCGGGAAGCTGCATTATATTTCGCGCAATTAGAAGAGCTTGCGCCTATTTGCATAATTCAAACGCAGAGTTTGTCCAGTTCATCCATTAATAAAGGCGCGAAAATTCAGTGGATAATCTCGCGTAGCCATACGAGGCATAAAAAGGACAAGGCCAATCCACAGAGTTCAAGTATTTTCAAAAAATGTAAAAGTGCATGCATGTTAAGTACCAAAGCCAATATTTGCGAATGACAATTACGCAGCAGCTAACGGATCTGTGAGAAGATTGACTATTAGCCCGCCCCGAGGCAATACGATTGTACACTTAGGGGCTCCAGAAATTCCATGGTGCGTTGTTTTCAAACCCACTCCATAATTACGCGTGCTTTTTAATTGCTATAATTAACAAATATTTGGCAAGGTCTTTGGAAGCATATGCATGTTAAAAGTCAATGCGTTTAAGTTAATGTTTGTTTTACCGCATAAGCTGTTTTTGGTCATCTTAGGCGGCTAGCCTGGGTCTGCCCTTGCCTGTTTTCGATCTGTGAAGATGTCGCTCACCGGATTGCGTAAACAAATAAACAAGGCAAATCAGGTAGGGTCTTCTGTCTAGTTTTACCTTTCTTTTAGTTTATGTCCGAGAAAATTGGCGGAGCCGAAGGTACTAAACTCGATGAGGAGTACATTCACTGTGAGAAGGTAGTATTTTTTTTATTTGATTGCCTGCAGCAAATTGATATCATGTCAAAGCTTATTGAGGAAATAATTACCAAAACTCATGAATACCTCCAACCCAATCCTGCGACACGGGCAAAGCTTGCTACACTAAACACCTTCAATAAAATTCAAGGCAAAGGGAAGGCACCTCCTTATCCTCAACCCGAAGGTCAACTTGGGGAATGCATGCTGAAATATGGCCATGAGTTGGATCATGACTCTCTTTTTGGTATGAGTTTTGCATTTTCCATTTCGGTTTATTCATTAGATTGGTTGTGTCGATTTTTGGAAAATGGTGTAGCATTTTGATTTTTACATTCTCTTGCCTAAGGTGAATGCCTCATTCAGGCGGGAAATGCCTTCAAAAATATGGAGGATATCAAATATAACATGGAGGACCAGGTGAAACGGGAATATATCGAACCGCTTCGTGGTATCCAGTCCGTAGAACTCAAGGAGATCAATGTATGTTCCTTCTCCCGTGCTACTTGTTATTTTAATGTGAAAGTTCGTTTCTCATGTGCTGCTTGTTTTGTTCAGTTCCATCGCAAGAAGCTGGAGGGACGTCGTCTGGATTTCGATTGCAAGAAAAGAAAAAAGGATAGTAGTGAGTAACTTTGAATTCGATACTTACAGATGCTTTGGTATTTTAAATTTGAATTTTGACACTTTTATGCGAATCGGTCTTTTTTTATTTGCATTAAACAAAGATCGTCAACAAGCTAAACATACTTCCGATGGACTCATTTCATTTTATAATTCCTTCGGTCTACAGACTGTAAGATCATATCGTCTTTCGGAAGCTTATCGTTATACTTATTGGAATTAGTTTCGTACGTGCATGCCGTGATCTTTCGGTTGTGCTTGAGATCTGAGTGCTGCGAACAGTTCCGGTCGCTTTTGTAGCGAATCAGTGGTGTTGTAGTAAGATGAATTAGAGTGGCCTTAAAGGGATGGTTCTAGCTATTCAGTTGTTCTCTTAACTTGAACATGTCTGGTGTTTATTCCGTGTTACAAAGGGGCTAAACACACTGGTACGTTCACCATGTTTGTTAATGTTCTGATGTGGCGTTTTAATTATTTTCCATTCGTTATTAGATGACCCATCTTCATGCGTTTCGCCTCTTTAATTAGTATTAACTCTTCCTCGTACTCTTGTGTCACCAATTAGACATTTTTTTTATCAGCGCAGCGTCCATGTTTCGTCCATTTACTCGTGAGTCACACAAGGGTGTCGTGTCCATCGCTACTCTAGTGTGTAAACATATTTGTCTGTGCGCTTTTGTGAGTGTACCTGTACAACTATCATTACTTACGAATGATTTGATACCATTCTCAAAAAACGTGGTTAGATTACCACTTTGTTCTCTAGCTATAAAATTACTGCTGAGCGCATGGCTATTTCATGTATGTAGAAATGTTAAATCCCACAATGGTGCATAGTTGATACTTTGATGCTCTATTTTCTTTTCTTCAATATTCTAGCCGTGCCCAAAAGTATGTAATCTGAACATTACCGATCACTGCAATCGTTCACGCTTGCTCCTTTTGCCTCTGTTTTTAGTCTTCCCCGATGTCTTCAGCTCTCATCTCACTGAGTTTCACATCTGCTTAACTCCCCACTCCCCTTCCTTGTGCGTACGCGCGCCCCTAACACCTTTAAGTGGTGGCTTGCTTACTCCAACATGTTAATTCCCCTTTTCAGATCCTCAGGCTGCTAAGGTGCTGGAAGATGAGGTAAAAGCTGCAGAGGACAAGTTTCAGGAGTCAAAAATTCTTGCTGAGACGGCCATGGCGAACTTCCTGGCTTCTGATGTGAGTTTCACTATTAGTGGTTCTGCCTTCCCTCCTCCTCTCTCCTGAAATACCAAGTTTGGCTGTTTGTTGGTAACAGGGTGTTTCACTCACTATGGGCCAATTTCACAGTCATTTTTAGGGAACATAAGACGTTTGCCACTTAATATATTGCCCAAATTTGTTGCGAAATTCCCCACTGTGCAGTCGGCTTTCGTTCCTTCCTTCTTTTGACATAACGAGTCAACATCATTTAATTTCAGTTCAATACTTCTTTGAGCGTGAGGAGCAAGTTTGTGAACGGTAGAATGGAACACTCTTGATGCGAGTGTGTTATGCAGAGGCCCGTGTTTTGTTGAATTCTTCATATGCCTGACCTACATAGAACAAATTGTGCTTTTGAGTGCACTGGGGTCATTGATTTGAAATGGTAAAAGAGAAGATGGGAGTTCCAACACCTGTCTGTTTGCGTTATCTAAGGTAGCGTTTTTGCTATTCCGTTTTAGCTGACTGTGGTGGATCTTGAGACATTATATGCATATTTTAAAGTCCTCTCCAACTTATCTCCTATCGCCTTTTGCTCTTCACTTCGTAGGAGTGTGAAGGGAGGCAATTAGTCTTAAATATCAGATGATGGCATTTATGTTGCCTATCTCTGTCTGTCTCCAGTATGGATATATAAGGCTTTTTGGCAATTAGTGATGAGACCATTTAAGTTTCCAAGTTATGAATGAAAAGTCAGAGTGATTTCATACTATTCGGAAAGCGCTTAATCAAGATGCAAGGTGAAGGATGACAGGACACTGCCAGCTGAGAGTGCATCTCTCCGCTTGCCCTCTTTCTGGCGCTGCACTTTAAATGAGGTTTCCTTTTTGCCTAGCATTGTGTCGATTGACGTTCCCACTAGCTTCCTTATTTTCGGCCTCTTTGGCGCCGAGAGGCTTTCATTCACTTCATTTATATTCAAGTAGCACCCCATCCCCTTACTCAAGTTTTCAAACTTCCTTGGATGTTGAGAAATAAGTAGAGTATCGTTCGTTTTGTCCAACTTAACTGTTGTTCGCTTACATATGGAGCCCTTTTTTTGTTGATCACTAGATTTTTGCGTCATTACATTGGTAGGTCCATTTCTTTCATTCTTGATTTCCCCGTTTCCAAAATCCTACGTCAATAATCTCTGCATTTCTATTAGTCCACGAAACGGGAGTGCTAACGCGGAAATTTTGATAATGAGGAATCGACGAGTTAATTGGATACTTTTAGCGTCGGAAAGTTTTCTCGTCTTGCTTGCAAATATTAGCATCATTGCAACTGTCACCTTTTGTATAGTCCCAGACGTTTTCGGTGCAGATGCATGCAGGCTATCGATGCTATCGGCATTCCAGTGAGATACTTTGGTTGATAATTCCATTTCATGATAGCAAGGGCTTGTCGATTTACTAACTTGACCTGGTGCCTCACCTATTATCCTGTGCAATCCTTGCGAAAGAAATGGGATCATATCTCATTAACATCGGGTAAATTCGACTTCTCATTCAAATGAATCACCCACTGATCGTCTATGTTTTTCTCTTATAGTTTGAGCACATCAGTGCTTTGGCAGAATTTGTGGACGCACAGGCCAACTACTACCGTCAAGCCTCAGAAATAATGGATACCTTGCACAAGGCGCTTCTGGAGAAGTAAGTCTCACTCTGTGGTTTTCCGGTTACTTATTTTTATTGGCCGCCCTTTTTCAAGCGGTGAGATTTTGATTCTGGATCTGCTCTTTTCTGATGTTCCTATTTTATTTTCGCTTTTTACACTTTCGCTTGCAGTGCATTTTTTGGCTTGTTACTCTTACGTTATTAAAATTCTCTTGTTTTGACTGAAATGATCATTTTAGGTTTGAGGCGAAGTATGTCGCCACAAAACTTTGGTCGTTCGACAACTATTGGTTGAACGAGTGTGTGTGGTGTACTGCTTTGTGTCAGAAAAAAATACTTTTTTTAAATTGAAACGGTGGGATCAGTGCCATTAGACCCCCTTTTGGTAACTTGTAACGGATCTCCTTTGAACTTTGTACTCACACCATCCTATCATGGAAACTTCCAGCTGAGTTTTAATTTAATGCGGATACGCTATCATTTTTGTACATACTCTTCAATTTTTAGGCAAATGAATTCGCCTTTTTTCAGGGGGAGAAGTTTTCCAGTGTCCATTTTGTGTCAGTTATTATCCATTACTACTTATTACCTTTGCAAAACACTGCAAAACATTCTTACGAATAGCTAATTATTAACTAAATGTTCTATTTTTTGTTGGATGTAAGCATTGAAATGTGTCCTGGAAACTTTTTACTGCTGTTCAGACTTGATCGATCGTCGATGCGTTGAAGCCTTCCCTTGCATTTCGTTGTTGTATTTCCCTTATATCGGTTGTTGTGTCACGGTAGCTGTTTGCCCAACCTCTTGTTTTGCATCACCCTTCCAAGAGGCTTTTTTCCATTGTGGCGTCAGCAAATGCACGGTTCTGTTGCCTTCAGGCTGATTTGTATTCTTTTCGCATGAAGTGCGATTCACAAGCGAATTGGGATGCACATCTTTGGAGGTTCTCATAAACCCTCTAGATGCATCCATTCTCTGTGGGACGCAGTAGCACCCATCTTCGGTCTTCTGCAGACTACCTCGGTTCTCCCTCAAGCTTGGCTTCACGACTCTTGTGCGAATTTCAGCTGACAGCAGAGAGATGAAGAATTTGCTGGTTTGGCTTCTGATCATGGAACTTCGATTCATGTGCGCGTTCGTGTTCGTCCCATGCTTCTGATATTAGAATATAACGGTGAAGCCTATGAACCCTTCAAATGAAATCACTTACTACGAAACATTGGGTCATTTTCTGGAGTTAAATCTACGCTAATCCATTTGCTTTATTTCAAAATATCAAGAACTTTTAGGAGATTTAATGTTTGCTTGTTCATTCTTAGTGAAAGGCACTAAATAAGACAGTTTTTTATCGCATTTAATCAAATGGAGTTCGTTTGTTTCGGTTTCTTACTCCCAAAAGTACTACTCGAACTGCATTTGGCAGTGATAAAAATGCAATTAACCTACATTTGGAAAAATGGTAATTGGTTAGCCTTAGTCTACTCAACCTGATTCATTTTCGTTCGTTTGCCAATTTCATTATCGTTAAGATGTTTACAAACCGCGTCACATATGTGGCACCACCTCTCCATGCTTGAAACCGGCTCTCGGCCTTGGTCGCTTCAAATCGTGTTGCGAAGACATATAGGGATTAGCCTAACAAGTAGGGTGGTTGTAATGTTGATCTCGGTCTGAAGAAAGCGGATGTCTTGGATTCCTTCCCACGGTTGTAGGAGTGGATGGTAAGATCAACACCTATTTGATGATGCCAGACTCGGCGAGAGCTGAGAACTTTACGCTTCTAGCAGCTGAGATGTTGATTGGTTTGGATGTAAGGGCGTAACAGACGATGACAATAAAAACGGCTTTCTACCTTCAATTTTTCCATGTCATTGGGCAGGTTGTCAACCTAATTACCAGAGAGTTGTGGTTGAATCTAGGCCCTAGCTGGGTCAGTCATTTCTTCTTTTGATTGCATTGTTGCAAGCCTCGTCGATACACTATCAATTGGATTATAATTTTTTCATAAAAATCAAATCTAAACGGAGCTGCGTCATTTGGCTTCCAGTCAGCATCCGCAAGAGTGAGGAAACAAGTTATGAAATTCGCGTTTCTTGATTTGCTTCTGGCTGACCTAATAAAGAAGCTCACACCAGTTAGAAATAACAGCTCTTTTTACAAGCGAATCATTCTGTATTTGTTTTTTCCTCTCTGGAAGCGGGAAATGTCAAGTGTTGGGTCTTTCTCATTGGTATTGAGAACATTAAACGCTTGCAAAATAGGAGTGCCATTGTTGGTCATCGTTACACTTTCGTAATATTGCCAACTTTGACTGTAAAACCCAATCCCCTGCAAGTTAATTTTAATTTGCAATAGATGCCTAGCCCTAACATTTACCTTCGTTCTAAATTTTCTACCCATTGGAGGCTTAGCGCGTATTCTCCTTACATATACACTTCAGCTATTCCAAACACTTAAAGAGGGTCTTTTAATTGCGACTCACTCAATTGAAGTCTTTAATAAATTGATTTTGCACTCCTGTAGTTGCGAACCATTGCACAATAGATTGTTTTCAAAAACTTACAGAAAAACGGCAATCATATAGTAAATGACTGATAGGCATGTAGTGGTACATAACCGATGCACCACTTGGTTAAGCTGGAAGTTAGCATTATTCTTTGGCTCCAGATTGGTCGACCTGCTAAAACCGAGGGTAAGGATTATCCCAACTCAAATGAAGTTTCCGACAAGACATTGGTGATGAGGGTAGGATTTTTTTCCTTGGCTGTGTCTACCTCGGTTCGCCTATTGCATTACAGGAAGGATGAGGCGCAATCGCGTGGAAAGCCGACACACACTCCAAAGCCGGTGCAACTCACTAGAACCCTCAGTGGGGAAGTCAGCGCCAAAAATGGGTCAATGATCTCACCGAAAACACCGATAAAGTCGCCTAACATTAAAGGTTAGTTCTCTTCCCATTCTCGTTCCCACCCTCATGTATCCTTATCTGTATTTGATGCTATGCTGTTGGACATCCTTATCACTACTCGCTCCGGCCTTCTTGTGTGCGTTTTCCTCCTACTGTCATCTGCTGTATCCTTGGTGGGAAGGAGGGTCATTAAAAAGGGAGAAAACTGCCGTCTTAGGCATCTAACTTTCACAAGTCCATTCGCCTATCGTTCGCCTTTTTCCTCTCTGCTAAGGAGGAGTAACTGACCAAGTTAAGCATCGTTTATAATTGGCTGTGCACAGATGTGACTGGTGGGAAGAGAAGTAACAGCAACTGTAGCAGCAATAATAGAAAGGGTGCAGCGATTTGGACTAATTACACACGGCGAGAAATTTTAAACATGCGGTTTACGATGGTGAATCTCTGTTTTCGCTGCCACGTCAATCTCTGTTTGCTAATCTTGCCACGCATAGGAACTTAGTGCTTTTGCATCATTGACTCTCAGAATGCGGAATCACTGCTACTGTTTTTAACCTATTACTCCTCCGTGTGAATTGAAGATATTGTGCAACCTCCGAAAGCATGTTAAATTGTGTGCAGGAGCACTCTTCATCCTCCGTTATTGTAATACTTTGGTTAGTCTGACCCTTGCAAATCTGCTTGCCGTACTTCGCCTCCCTCAGGACCCTCTACAGGCTACATGTGTCAATGCTGTTTGTACGGTGTATGGAAATGTCACTGGTTGTGCCAAATGTGTTTGTGTTTTAAAGCTCTGTGTATATGCTTGCCTCTACGGTGGTATGCCTAGTATTTTTTGGCACTGCAATAGCAAGACAAATACCAATAAATTTGATTCGAATCGCCATAGTGTGATCGTTCTTTCCCTTTCCGGGTCGTCGACATTGGTTCGCTTGTTCTTGTTCCACTCTTGTGGACTTTTGTTGCATGCATTTATTGCGTGACAATAATGCTCATGTGATCACGTTTCACGCTTCAAGTCCTTCTAACTTCCTGTACACATCATTGGAATGATGTGCAATCGCGATTGTAATTTGTTTTTCAATAGATCAGCGAGTGCCTTTATGTCTGGTTTAAGTTTTTCAATACCAAAGTCTCACTGGATGCTTATCTTTTTTAGACTATTTACTATGGCGTTTTTGGGGTAGGCGACCCTTTCATTTGCGAAGAGGATCCGTCTGCAATTTATACGGATTCCACTTCCAGCCTCGACGCAACACAGCGTATACCCGTCCTTTTAAAATGTGTTCTGGTGATTGTTTACTTCAAATGTGGTTAACCACCGCTTAGTCTTTTAAGTCGAACTTTAAAAGATTTTGCGACGATTCTCCGTAATTTATTGAGGCATTGATTTGTGGGATTTTGATAGAGGTTGCGGAAAAGTAAGCTTGATTAATTGCATCTCCTTGTGACTAAAGTGCCTTCGAGACTAGAAATGGCTATACGATTGATGTGGGGTTGAACCTCGGATTCATCGTGATCGTCTTTGTCCCACGGGATTTGGCTTTCAACCATCTGTTATGCCTAGTCTTTTGACATGGCATGCGTTTTACCCCTCCAAACTCCAAAATTCAAATGTCTTTTCAGCCAATTTTCCTGTGTCCATTGCAACTAATTTATTTCAGCTTCCGGTACTATCCTGAAAAGGTGGTTTTAGCATATTGCCTAGAGGACAGCTAGGCATCAGGTCTTTTACCATTAGATTAACTTGCAGAAACAGCAGCCTGGCTGCATTTCTTTTCTTCGTATCCGATAAGCCGCTATACGTCTCTTTACTTTCTATTTCTGCCTCTCTAGAGGGTACTTTTATGTGCAACACTCCGTTTCATTACGTTACTCTCCTTTCCTCTGGAAAACTGCTTGGTGAGGGTAGTTTGGCACTTACGAACGCGCGCAGGCTTATGTTGATTGCCACTGCATTGGCTACTGTTTAGGCCGACTTTTTATCATACTTTATTTCCTAACTGAGTGCCTCCCGGATGTCAATTTTTCATTGCATTTGGGTACAAAATTTGACGACTGCATTTCTTCTCCACCTAATGCTAGCATGTTCAAGACACGTAGGCAGTTTCGAGATTATGGAATATAATCATTTGGATTGGCTTTAATTTGCGTGTATCCACTATTTGGCATGTAATTTGATAATAATGCTGTATCACAACATTAAAATTAGAGCTTGCTTGGAGTCACATCCTTTCTTCGTCACCTTGATGTTGTTTAGTCTCCTGTATTGCAAAAGAGGTTGGAATTTTCCTTCGATCAAGATTACATCAAAGACTAATTTTAATTTATGGAGAGATAAGACGGAGACGCTCTAAGCATGGGTAGAAGGGCATAGTATGAAGAGTGGTACAAGTCTACGGATGTTGGAGAACATGCGTAGCTAAAACGCCCAACGAAAGCACTGGTATTCTTATTTCCCTTCGACTACAAAGTGTTTCCGTGTATGAGCTTGAATTGTCTCGGGTCCATACTTCTAGAAGCGATTCGGCCTAGGTGTGTTTGTTTGCCGGTGAGCTTGGGTTGGTAGGTGCCCGGGAAATGGAGGATGTCGGTGGCACAAGGAGGTCAAAGCTCTCGTGCTTACGGTAATTGGTCAACCTTGATTGCAGGGATTGCTAGCACACTTAAAGTGTGTGCCTGGACGCGAGATCATTTGTTCGGAAAAGGGATGAAACCTCTGGGAAATCGCAACAGCAACGCCTTCTGTTGTTGCAGACATTTCTATTGCAAACACTTGGTAATTCAAACGTTAATGATTTCGCTTACGTGATTGCAATTAAAGGATAATTTTTTGTTCTGTCTACACGGCTTTGGTTTGGCAACATTTGCATGGTTTACTGCAGAAATTGGAGGGGAGGTGGGGGAGGAGGAAAAGTAACCTTGTTCTTTGCAGTATGCGGGGTGTGAATGTCGGTGCACTTAAGTGGTGGGCTTACTTTTGAATTATAGCCCTGCTCCATCCTCTCTCTCTCCACTTCACCTTGATTGGAATTGAATTCTTTGTTCATCCTCATTGTGTAACGACAAGTTTCAACGGAGCTACGATTTTTAACCCTATATTCTTAATGCACCGTCTTTATGCTCAAAAGGTATTGCCAGTTTAAGCAGATGATATATGACCATTTGACATTTGGTAAAGGCAATGTTTTTCTCCACCCGAATATTTCCCTTCCTAGTCATAGGTTTTGTTATTTTGTGGTGGGGAATAAACCGTCACCTAGGGTTTTCTCCTAAATCATCATTTCTGGAATGCTTGTTTGACAATGTCATTTAAGTCTAAAAATCTGGCCATTCAATGCTGGAGATTGGCTACATTTTGACTGATTGACTTGATGCTAGTGTGTTTGGCAAAGATCAGCTTGATTGTTTTTCGAGTGATGCAGTCCATCGCTTCGTTTCATCAATAAATTTTGGTAAATTGTCGTTCTATGCATTTTGAGGTCGACTGAGACAAAGCTGCAGGTGCCTGCTACTTCACTTTGCGTACATCTCACGCCACTTTGTGAATTTTAAGAGGGCCTCGCTATTTCCTCCTTTTTTGTTCTGTCTGGTGAGCGTTTGTTGTGCAATAACCGGAAGTCTTGATGCCATTTCCTGGAGCCTTAATTCTCCAAAATGGCTCAATAGCACACATCCGGAATTGTAATGTGCCATAAAGGCAAACTCTATCCAATCCTGTTGACAGTTTACCAGGTTTCTACATTTTCATGTTTTTCTGTTAACCGAAAGTCAATGCAGCACCACCAACGGGAGGTCTTCTAGTTTCATAAAACCATTCGTAGGGGTATTTTTTTTCAAGGGAATATCGTATGGCATGTGATAGCAATTTAAAAAAAAGAACATTTGTCAACTGTGAAGAGTTCGGTTGCAAAATCTACTCCCAAACATGCGTAAACACGCTTTATAACGTCACCACCGCTACCAAGACATTTTTATTATTATTCGTCATCGTCCTTAAGTCATGCCATGTTGGAATGGTAAATCTTTTTCTTCGTCTTCTCTCCCCTTCCCTCTATCACCTTCCATATGTGCATGTTACCCACATTATAAGTGCTTTTTGTTTACGCATTTTCTATTCCACACCCTTAACGCCCTTTTTGATGCCGATTTGGCAGATAATTCCAGTTGTGCTGAAGAGTTGCGTAGTAAATCACTTCTAGCTGTGTTACAATAGCTTCTGGTTGAGGCATTTGCTTAAACTTCAGTCTGATACAGCCCGACTTTGCAGTTTGAGCATTGACTCAAGAGATGCGGAAAACGTTGTCTTTCCCACCTGAAATAGTAGTGTCTTGAGATATAAAGCAGTGCACTTTCGAGGGCACATTATGTGGTGTACTTTCTTGTCCGTAAAAATGAAGATGGTGAACTGACGGAGCGTGTAATAGTTCATGCATTTGGGAGTAAAAGGCACGCCTTCCCTTGGTCGGCCGATTTATCTGCTTAAGTTGACCTCAGATGTGTCCACCTTCACCTTTTCCGTTAAACGAGGTCTTTAGTTGTTCTTACACTCTTTTTTGCGGTGGAATGCTTCACTGATTCAGGCATCGCTCGGCTTTTAAGGCAATTTGCTGGCTAGCATCAGTTACGACTCGCGTTGGTATCAATCTTCTCAATTGGGGTCTCGGAGGTAGAAGTGATGTTTGGTATATCCTTGCCGCTTGCTACTTATTCTTGGTTGTCTTGACCTGTTACTTCCACCATGAACGATGAAAACTTTTGTTGTATGCACCACTGTGCTACGTTTTTGAATGTTTTCATTCTCATTGGCCATCGTGAGAATGACGAAGTGAGTATCACTTTCATCAACCAAAAGCTCTTTCCATGAACCTCTCCGCCTTACATCAACACGTATTTCGTTTTGTCTGTAAATTTTCCTTCCTACTCACACATACTCAACTCCAAGCGTACAATCGTGTTATTTCCTGCTAAATTGTCTCCGTTCCGGTTAATGATTAATGCGTCGGTTTTACCTCTATAACACTGGCCTCCGTTCGTGGCCTTTGGCGTTATTTGGTGGTGGTCACTCGGCTTGTTCAAAATTTTGCATTCACTGTACACATGCATGTGCTCGTTCATTCACCAGCGGGTTGTGGTCGTGTTTTGCTGCTACGTTAGACTGCCATCGTAACCCGGCTAGCCCTGAATTGCCTTTCCTTCTGATTGGGTACTGTCCCCCTGTTTCCTGGGCATTTTATTGGTCCACATGCCTCTTGCGTGGGTCTTGGTTACTTGGCCAAGAGTTGGTAGACAAATTTCTCACCCTACTGCTTCTACTCTCTTCTTGTTCTCGATGCTGTTAGTTTTTGAGGAAACCTCACTGGCAGGCAGAATCACAACACTGTAGAATGTGTCATATTTCTACACACCAATGTTGCTTCCCCTTCTCACCGACTTGGGGTGAACAGGTCCTCCATTTAATTGCGTCAAAACAAGTCGACGTAGGAATTTGGGTGGCTGGCTACCATTTGTCGCCAGCGTCACATGTGATGCGCTGATTCTCTTAGGTGAGCTTTCTCTCATGAATACATTGCTTTGCTTCTTGCCACCGATAAGTCGTTGGGCAAAGCGTTCCGATCCAATTGGAAACCCAAAGCATAAAAGCATAAAATGAAGGCGAATTTGTCACTTAAGTTTTTGCATAAAGACAGAGTTTTCTGAGCTGCAGTAGTCGATTTTTCTGTAGTCGCAGACCTCAACGGCAACCGCATTAAGGAGGAAAATTTTAACGGTCGAAACGGGACGTCGGTGTTGATTTCAGAGGCGGTGTTGGGCATCTGCACAACCAATGTCATTATAGTGGCCAGTATTTTCCATCTTTCCTCTCGACTTGAGCTTTAACTTCTTTCCCTTGCCAAGTTCCTTTGCTTAAGTTTTTCCAGCTTTGCTTCCTGCTGCCCCTTCGATGCTGTAAACGAGACTTCGGGCCTGATCTCGTACCGCCCAAAATATCCTATTTTTGTGCATCGTGATTCGGTTTGCATGTTGCGTCGTTTATACTTTTCTTGGTGCTACTCTTATTAAAGAAGCGATTGTACGCTCTCAAATATCCTGTCACAATCTCTCAGTACCCATGAGTTACGATAGTTTGCATTTTCAAATTGAGTCATACTTTTTAATTGCCCATTAAAGATTCCATTTTGACCTCCGCCCCAACTATTATCTTCACTTTGATGCTTTCATTGCTGCTGAAAAAAACCCTCAATTTGCCTACATTTTATTCAAGATTAGATTATTTCGGTGTTTGGTTGAGCTTGGTTGTATTAATCACTTTATCAGAAACATTAAGAGAATGATCGTGCCCGGCTCAATGCCTTGTTTTCCAAGCATAGGAATAAGAAGTCACGCCTCAAACCCACCCTTTTCGTTTAGCCCTGTACCGGTAATACTGATGGTCTCCGCATCTCTGTGTTGAGCCAAATGCTAATATATTGTGATGGTCATCATCCCAGGGATCACTTAATACTACCTTCCACTTGATGAGAACACCTACTTCCCTAGTGCTCCCGGAACTCTGATCCACGTGACTTTTGGACGCTAAGTCTTGCGCATCGAAATTGTTGAGTGAGTGTGACGTCATCGGAGTTGTGTTGAAGGGAGCCCAAGTTACTAATCCCTATTTGTTTGCCTATATGAACAACCACATTATCTTTCTGGAAAGAATCCTGTCTTGGTGAAAACGAAGTCGCAATTCCCAAATAATTGCTGCTGTTTTAGGCCTTATCCTTTCAAATGTTGAATCGCCAAATTTACGTGTGGTTTCATCTATGCTGAAGTTAGGCTCCACTTTCAGACATGCAGCAACATCTGTTCTGCAGATCTTATCAGTGACATGGAGCTAAATATTGTTTTGGTGATCTGCAGCAATCACTGAGTGTCCAGTATGTAAGCGGACCGGCTCTTGGTCATTCTGTCGAACTTACCTTTGGATGTTTGACTTTTTATCTTTCATAGAAGTTTTATTCAAGGTAGTGGATTACGCTGCTATGGGCAAAAATGACCACATTGGTGAAGGCGTTAGTACTGTTATCACTTTAACGCAATTATTAGGTCTGGCCTTAAGTAGAAGGGAGGCGGACGGAGAGGGGAGAGGAGGGGACGTTTGGGTAACTGCAGCCAACAGACCGCTTATATTAACACCATGCCAACTCTTCACATGGCATTCTTTGTTTACTGCGTTACCTACCAGGAATATTTTACAATTTCGACACAATTGGCTTCGCTCTTTAGTAGCGCCGTCTTTTTAATGTCTGAGTCAGTTAGCGCCAAAAGACTTCACTGGTTCCTGAGGAGGCAGAGCTATCGTTTGTAAAAGAGGTGCGATGAGTTTATCCTAACTCTGCATAGCCAAGAATACAGAACTACCAACTACATTGTTGGAGTTGTTTGCTGGACTTCAGGTGACTCTTTGTGACCTTTGAATTCATTGAGATATCGTTTTTTACTTCATTTTAAGATTCCAGTTCAATTATGTCTCCCTTCAACTACCACGATATCTACTACAAGACTGCTGTCAAGTGTCAATGAGCACAATGAAAAGAAGTTTCTCTTGCCGAAGTCCATGAATGTGTTCCATGTTTTGTGGCGACAATTGCGTGCTGTCCTCATTTTGAGATGTAGATGTGCGTGTGCGCATGCAGAGGTTGACCGTGGTCAAAACGTCCTCTCTGGGTTCTTTTCTTGTGTATCCATTTCGCGGCTTGTAGTTGTACTGCCCCAATCGCGGCTGGTTGCAGGGACAGAAAACTTGTCGAGTTCCACCACTCGATGTTTGTCTTCATCTGCGTGTTTCACTTCATTTTATGGCCTTGTGTGTATATCTTGCCATTAAGTTTTCGTCGCCACCATGCCCCCACTGTTAATACTGCCGTGCGCTTACAATTTCGTGCTTCCCTGAATTTCTCTGCGTATCTTAACGGCTTCAGGTCCATGTTGCCGAGCGCTTTACCAATTCGAGGCAGAAAATGATACTGAGCTGGAGTTCTCGGAGGGCGAAGTCATTCAACTGATCAGACAGGTGGACGAGAATTGGTACGAGGGACGTTTGAATAACAAGGAGGGATTCTTCCCAGTAAACTATGTGGAGGTGATCGAGCCCCTTCCTTCGTCGGCCACAGATTTCTACGCAAACTGAACAGGAGTAGAACTTGCGGCCCTCCCTCTTTTCTTTCCTTTCCTCGATCGCAATAAATCCTCACCCGACATTTCCTCTCACTCACGCATATACCACACGGTGGCGGAAACCGAATCAATACCACGCCCGACCAAAATTTATTTCGCTGTCTGCGTTTTCCTCGGCTTTTTCGTCTCTGTCCTCCCCTCTATCCTTATGTCCTGGAGACAGGGACAAGTAGATCGTTGCTAGGGTCCCTTCCTCTCTTAATTTATTTATTAAGATTTATTCGACTGTCCCACCTTTCCCATCCACATACGTAACCTTGGTCATATGCTATTATTTCTTGCATTCATCTCTCCCACCGTGCACCCCTTAACTGGTAGGAGTTTACAGTCTTGCTTCTTCTTCTACTTTTTCGCTTTCTGTTGTCAATTTACTGAAATACACTTAAGTAGCCACTGTACTTGGAAGACCTTGTATGTATATTGAACAAACATGGTGTGGTGTGGAATCAATTGCCAACACTAAAAATGCTTTCACCACGCTCGGTCTGTACAAGTGCACACTCCTCCACCCAATCCTCAGACGGGCAGTCAGCTAGACATGAGAAGACTATGAGAGTCGAAAATTTGAGAGGCCATATAGGATCAAAGGTCGCATCAGGGTTGGCAGCATTTTCTTTCACTTCAGAAAGATAGTTGTTGAGAGTGGAAAAGAGCTGAACCTCAAAGACACGGCGAGTCCCACACCTAGGACACTCTAGATGAGGCGCCCACTCGTAACGAGGTACACCGGTAGTAAATATCGGTTGACCAATCCAGGCGTAGCGGACAGGTTCGCAGCCGTATTTGGGATCACGGGTAGCCAGATGAAGCTGATACTGTGATGTTAAAGTGACATCGTCTACATTACCAGACTCCACTATTTCATCCTCCTCTACGAACTCTGATTCTGCTTGATAATCCAAAACCCAACCAGAAAGGTCAGTGTTTTGCGATTTCTCCGACTGATCGGTATCCGTTTCAGCATAGACTTGTATGTAGTGACACTCAAAGGGACTTTTTAGGTGAGTGATTGTATGCGAAGTTTCAGGCCTTCTTGAATTGCTCATCTAGAAGAATGCGATTTTCATAACGTTCAGACAGTAGGGAATTATTCCCGATGAGCGCTGAAAAACCTTATTCTTACCCAAGAGGGATCAAACCAGGTATTGGTGTCGTTGCCCTCATCATCCTCATCCAACTTCCACTCACAACCGGCCACCTCAGCTCCGAGATCTTCCTGTAGAGATGTTTGAGGTTCTGAGGATCTGCCTGAGAGTCGGAACACACGCCAACAGCAACCAGTCACCTGACAATCTCTTTGGGGACAAGAGAAAAAGTATAGAACGCGATCATTCACATCCACTGGACAGTAAAGCTGCATAACAAAGGAAGTAGGACCACTACAGTTTGGGCATTCTGGTAAGGCTGAAGGGAAACTCTCAAGAGCCGTCCAAGTTGTTGGCGACCCACCAATAAAATTGTCAAATGCCGTTGGTGGCGTAACAGCAGTCTCTTCGTCAGGAAAACCAAGCAAAATATCTGACATGCTGTGTATAATGCCGCAAAAGGCTCGCAACAATCACTTGTGACTCGAATAATATGTAAATTAAGGGAGTAATAAATAAGTGACAGAGCAACAAATCGACACACCGAACTGAGTGGCTGTAAGGATAGCCAAACATTGACCTTGAAGTCAATCCCTGTTTCATCAAACTAGTTCTGATGCCATAAAAACTGAGTGACTTAAAATTCAACCACAAGTAATCTTTGAGAATTAATGACTGGATATCAAAAACATTGAGTTTACGGCGACTTTGATAAACTTTATATTACCTTAAACAATTAAACATTTGTTGCTATGGTCTTCGAATCAGTCCATTGTAGTCACAAACGAATTTTCTTATCTCTTACAGCTCTTATGGAAACTTTACCAAATAATATTCAATGGGATTGGTATTGCAGTCACTGACTGGTTATAGTGGTTTACTGGATACTTGGTTTTCGAATAGCACCTCTAATTGAGTAAGCTGATACAACGCTAGCGCTGCCAATAACATAGAATTTAGAGCTTCTGTCATTTTTTATTTGCTATGTTGCTTTTTTATTTGGTTTAGGGAGAATATTTCCGTTACAAAATTTGCATCGCCACGCATAGACAGTATGAATTATGGTGCTTAATTCGCACACACAAACTCGGACAAAAATGAAGAAAAATCGGACCATTTGCATTGAAAGATTAGGCTAATGCACTTAATTGCGCAAATTATTACTAACACCGTAGCACTCCAAGACTTCCCGCTATGTAGAAGAAGGCATAGTGTTGGACTTACCAAACGTACCCTTAGAGGACACAAGGCAATCGGGCTCTAATCCAAAGACTGGCCCACGTGTATAAGGGCGAGACAAATACCAAAGCTACCATTAAACATAGGGGTGGTCTCATTAGCAAAGCATTGCGCTACCCCTTTATTCGTTTGAGCATCGTCCTGGACGCCTTACTTGGTGCATCTTCCGTGTTAGTCATCACAACACTTTTGGCATCACGAAGAAGCACTCACGAGCCAGATGCGCCATTATCAGCTACCCTGAGATTGAGGGATCGTACTTGACCTTCTCGACAACTTCAACTAAATCTGAATTTTATTTAATTGTGAGCAAGAATTGTAACGAGGATTTTTCTGTTGACCGTCAGTCGCATTTAGGACCAAACGTTGGATCACTGACCTAAAACAGATATTCAACAGAGAAGACCGCATGAAACACAGTTCTTTATGTACTACTTCGATTATTTGACCACCTGATGTCTGTCGAATTTGATATTTGTTCTGCTTTAAAGGTGTGAACTGGCTAAATACGTGGATGTTAGGAGGAAGATGGGGTTGGAAATTGGCTTAGTCTAAAAACCTGCTAACGGGTTCAAGGAGAAGATCAATAGGCAAGTAACCGCCACACATACAGGTCGTCAAATGAACAAATTTTTCTAATTAACACTAGCGTAACTTTCAGTCCACGCCAAAAGACCCGCGGCTCAGAAACTTTGTGGAGTCGGCAATTTAGATAGACTCAATAGTAATTTGAGCCTTACTGTTCTGTTAACTTCAATATGGCTGTATGATGACCTAAAAATAAAAGAAGAGCTTTAAGTGATTAAGATGCGCAACTGCTCAACTGCACATACAGAAGGATTGTTATGAAATGACAAGTGCGCTTGGAGTTCATCGACGCCATGTCTAGACTTTCTCTGAGGTGTAAGATGCTACAGAGCGGTGACATAAAAGACAACACCAAGTTGTTTTTATAACAGCTGGGACGGGCTGGGGGGGCAAGGGCCTCCTCTTTAACTGAAAATATCTGGACCAAATAACGATAATCTGTTGTCAAGAATGGGCTCGTGACGTAAGCTGCATGTATGTGATCTTTAGAATTATCCCATTCATTTTGCAAACATATTTTCCTGATTTTGCGACGAAAATTGTTTTCTTTTTAGCCAAAATAGTGGTACTCCTTTTCTAAGGTTATTTTGACTCAGGTTGCTACAAGTCTCAAATTCTTTTCAACTTGAAATTTATCTAAGCCAGATTTGGTGTTTAAAGATTCCATCGAAACAGATCATTTAAATGGCGCTCTACTTTTGACAATTTTTATGACGCTCTTTTATACATATAGACTGGAGAAAATGTTTTTGCTAAGATTGACACCTTCATAAATGTGTGCAGCAAAGTCACATTTTGTTTAGCTGAGGAGTAAATTAAGGGGAAATTTTAGTTTTTAGAGCTGTATGACTTGGTCATTTTCTTCACCCATGCTTTTGGTTTATCGGCAGCTCATCACGATTTTGTTGATGGAAATTAAGTTTCCGCACAAGCATGAATATTTCTTTGCAATCTGATGCTGCTAACAGCAAGCTGTGTACTTTTGAGTCCTGCAGTTATGAGACCACACTGAGGTGCATGAATGGGATCACCTGCATTTTCCTTGATAATTATGAGCAAGGAAATGTAACTATAAACAGCATTGTGAAGGGGATCTGTAAAACTCAGCAAACTTGGATACTAGTTGGATGTTTTGATGTCGAATTAGTGGGAGTTGGTAAGCTTAATACTGCAGAATCGTGGGTGAGTGAGAGAATGGGAACTGAAGTGTAGTTGTTTAGTGTATGGGTTGCACAAATGTACCGTGTTTGGGAACATGGGGATCGAATCTGAGTGTGGTTCTGCGGAAGGGGGCGTATTCTCGAGTACGAGCAGAGGTTGGTCGCTCTCTTCAATTCTTTAACCCTGCGGACTATGTCGCACTCACCGTATCCGTCACTTTCGACTCAGTCTAACAACCCGTTTTTGGCATTAAATTCGCCCGCCTGAAGGGTTGCAATTTTATTGTCGTCATCGTTCACACGGTTGTCGAGTTAGCTGATGTTCTTTTACCCCTGCAAAAAGTCATCGTCACATAAACTTCCCAATGTTGACTATTTAATAGGGGAAATGGAAATCTACGTTCGAGGATAATGCGATGATTTTTCTTTTTTTAACCTGTTGAATAACCATGTTAGGGGATGTGGTGAGTTCCTAACCGGATCACTAAAGTCATGTAGTGTTCGGGCGTTTTCCTCCTCATTCACTTGCCTTCACAGACTCTCCAATCGTCCATTTGCCTTCCTCACTCGATCTCGGAGACTGTCCTGAAGTCGGAGAAAGACATAATGGTCGGGTTGGTTATACAACTTTAATGTTTTGCAGTTCAGTGCCTTCAATATTAAAAGGAAGGGTTTAGCACGTTACTGAAGCATCTTTTCTATGCTGCACCTCAATAGAGGCTAAGAAAAGGCTAAATGAATTGCAGCCACAACTTAGCAACTTAATCTTTCTATCGTGAGTTTAAACGAGTACGCTCCGTTTTTTGTATTTCTACGACAACCATATTGGAGGAGAACATCGCTTTGCCGATCAAAACAAACGCCCAAATACATTAATTTGAGTAGCAAAATCCGGTCCGTTGGTTGAAAATAGAGTGATTCAATCTTTGTTATCGCGCCACTGAGGGCCCCGTCGCTGACTCCCCGCCGAGTGACCTGGCCTCCAAGCTAGGTTAGTCACCTCAGCCCATTCACTCTTCCACCTGCTCCCTGAGTCCTCTGGATGTAAACAATGGAGTCTGTAATGCTTCGTTTATGTAACCACATGACGTTTGGCGTTCAGTAAGATTTGTCTGACCTTACACTCCTGGACTGGCCTTCGGGCCATGCTCAAGCCCATATGCTTTGTCCCCTTTGGAATACATGTATGCGGCTTAACCTACCGCATTCTTCCACTCAGTGGGATGTCTGGGAACGATACAGAAACAAAAAATTCGAAGTAGTTCAAAATTATGAATGCAAATTTGCATTAAACCTCGCAGTAAGCAGTAATTTTCCCATAACTCCAAGCGGTCCGAACGTTCAAGACACTACACTCGAGTGTCTTATCAGGAGCTCCAGCTCTCCTTTCGCCAACTAAGTTAACTAAATAAAGGTGTTTAGCAGGTCTATCATTTTCATGAGGCACAAAGCCACATGGCACGCCGTGCAATAGGCCTATCCAGAATTGTAGAAGGGAACATGCACAAGTGCTTGAGAATCGACTATGAAACCACGAAAATAAGGTAAGATAGATAACTGAAAAAATCCTTAATTTATTCTTTGTTAGCTGCGGTGAGAACTCACTATTTCAGGTTACTTGAGCAAATATAGGGAGCGCAGAAACCACGCTCAAACTTCGGGACTGTGAAGAGCCTGCATATCATCTGCTTTCATTTTTAATCAGTTGCTCTTTCAGAGGTTGTTGAGAGATCATTGGTCAAGATTGCACAACCAAAATACCACCTTTTCTACCTTTCCAAATTCATAACTAGTCCGCACAAAACTCGCGCAACAAGGTCATTTGATCGGTGCTTCTTCTGGAATGGGTGATCTAATTTGGAAATAATTAGGCATAGGAGGAAGCTCATTCGCAAAATCTACATCTGAAAGCTCGGGTATGAGATTTCGTCTGGTCAAAACTACTCACGTGTTTCCAAAAGGAGGGCAAGGTGTTTTCTACTGTGAGAAAACATGTTGTTATTTGGAGACCACACCTGTTCGATGGATTACTTTCGGTTACGATAATTGGAGTTAATGACTGCAATGCATTATTCACAGTCCCTGAATTCGCCTTTGCTGAGGCCTCTTTTAAACAGATCACCGCCTTGGTAGAGGCGTGGTGGATGAAAAGCGATGTCGCGGGAGGTTACTGGCGTTGACATGACTTGGTTGTGTTTATGGACCTAAAACGGTGTATCAGGTGAGAAGCATTGCAGTATATGTACATGTACAACAACTGCATAACTCCTTTCCTATACACAGGAAACTCTTGTTTGAATAGCCTTACTTTCACGCCAGGTGGTTTAAATTTTGCATACACTCGAAAACTGATAACCCTATGGACTTTCAGAAACTGATTTTGTAGATCTGCGACCATCACGGATGGAAGTATTATTACTTTCAACCTCACAAAATTAATTTCTTAACTTGGCATGAAAAGGTTGAAGTCGCACATTTCTTAGGATTTTTCGCAGCGATGTTGGAATCTTACGGAGAACTACTGTAAGTGACTTGCTTACTGCTCATAACAATTTTACGATAGCTTTAGCATTTTATCAGCTTGCTTTTTTCTAACAAATCATGTTTCTTTGGAGGTTTTATAATACAATGTATGCTTTTATTCTCTGGATTGAGAAATTTTTCGCTTCAAGGAATGCACATTTCGGAGTTTAATCAGATTAGGACTATCCCACAATCATGGAAAACATAGTCCCACTTTCCTCCTTTAATTATTCCATTGATTTTCGATTCTGTAGTAATGATGATAAGTACTAAATGTAAGAGCTGCAACATTTCAAATAGGAATGGTTGGATGTAAGAGCGCTTTTTTTCTGCGTGCAAGTAGGATTGCAATATATTGGTCAGGTGGGCGATTAAAAGGATCTGCCAATTACCGTCACAAGAATCTGAGCAATTACAGCTGCCGTAGCTCCTGGTACCACGCCGTCGGCACAATTAATTACTACGCCTCACACTCAACTGTTAACACAAGCAAACACACATACGCACACATCTACGCATAGAGAGATACACACGTAGATGACTACAGAAGAGAGACGAAAATACTCTACGAACCACAACCAAGGGGCATGGAGCAAGATCGGCAAGGTGTCGAATGATACTGGTGAGTACTTCAATTTTCTGAGCATTCAATACCCTCATCCTCCGCTTACAGACGGTCCAGTTGATACGAGACAGAGGTATCTATCTCATTTTGGGAGCAGGATGGAGGATACGGTTATCAGAGTACGGTACTCCGTTAATGCCATCTAATTTACATAGGGCCAACGAATCATCAATACAAAGTATTCACATCGGGGTGAGGATGAGCCGGTGTCCATGAAATCGGCAAGTTAACTACCCTTAATGCAGAGTTAACTTATAGTTTTTTATGCACTCCCATTCTTTGTACTGCCTTTATTCTGATCGAAGTCTTAATATACATGCCAATCATTTTACGAGCTTAAGGCACCTTTTAACTATTCATCATAGGCGTGAAAATTTATAGCTAATTTACCGCAGAAAACCGATCTGGTTTGACTCATGTGGACAATTTTGCACCGATTCACATAGGAAGTAAATTTTATCAGCCTCAATGGCTCAAAAGTCCATGCGACCGAAGATCGGAGGTGAAAGCTTCATTTAGCCCAAAAATGAGTATCCGCATACCCTAAGGTACAACAACTCGCCGTAAAAGGTCCTACCTTATATGCTGACACTATTCTTACAGCAAAGCTGAAACCACATGACTTGCTTGTCACTTGGCAATCTGACGCCATTACTTTTTCGCCTTTTACTACGGGTCTTCAAAACTAGAGTTCATCATTTAACCTTGACAGCGCAAACTTAAGAATTGTGAGGGTAGTTACATGAATTATTTCTGTGACCAAGTTCCACCTACTTTAAAGTGGATTCCAATAATTGAATTGCATTAAGCTACAATGACAGGCAGTGTGATTGTCTGATGCCGTTTTTTTCAACAGACGATCTCAACCTATCACGCTAACGAGAGTAGTTCAAGTGTGATGCTTTGAAACCCCATGGGCTGTATTTTGCTTCATTTATTAAGAGGAGTTTATCGGGTTGACACCATTAAATGTTCGTGCTCGAATAGCTAGAAAAGTGTATTTTATATTAATGTGACGCTCTTAAAAGCTTGTGATGACCCATTGTGCAAATGAAGCCTTTTAGAATCTGTAGGTAGACCTAATGCAAGTTGTAAAATTTGAGAATTTTGCTTATGCAAGCGGTTAATCCTGCAGCAAAGAACTGTCGCATGCTATTAATAGTTTCCGATGGTTTTCACTCATCTCGTATTCCTAACCAACACCAATTTTGCCACTGTTACTTGCCGGAATACAGTTCAATAGATCTGTGAATTTTAGCTTCAGATTTATTCGTATAATTTATGAAACCCCTTTCAGAAAAGGTGTCTGTTCTCTCCACTTTATCGACCTTTGATTTGGTGATAACTCTTATCAGATTAAAGGGTTAACATGACCGCCTCCTCAAAGGTATTGGAGTTAACGGATGGACTCGGGTAATGCCATTTTTCCTCCTTGAAGGTTTCAGGGGGTTTCGCACCGGTGTCACTGACATCGAATTCAAGGCTAAAGGGGGATGCTCCATCACCGAGGCGCAAAATGACTCCAATAGAGTCGACAAATTATGTCCCTGCAAGGACACCTCAAAATTACAGGCAGGGGTCGAAAACTTCGAATACTTTAGCCATAAGTGTACGTATTTCTGCCAGCGAAATCACAAATTTGGTAGTATGTGAAAGCTTTTGACAAGAAACAAATTATGCAAAGCAATTAGTTAGATTTCTTTTACTTGACGCACACGTCCAATTGTTATGTCAAAAAATTTAAAGTGAAATTATAAGGAACGGACTGCATTGGTTTCAAATGTTTGAATCTAATAAGACGCAAGAACTTTTGAGGTGCTGCAGCGTACTAGATGTACTCATTTTTGCATTTAGGACGAAACACGTTTATGGTCAAATGAGTATTTTGAAGCACCAGGCCAAAGAAGTCCCTATCGTGTGAATAGAAGGCTGGAGAATGGGGAAGTAATATTGAGAAGAGTGAGTTAGTCAAACTTTTCGAAGTGCGTTTTCAGCACTTCATGCACAACCTTCCTAAGAGCTTGACTTTTAAGTGTGAAATGCCGGTTTGCTTTTGTACACAATTAGTTCTATTGCACCGCTCATCTTCTGTAAGGGAATGTTTAAGGAGGTGAAGTTTTTAGTGATCTTTTAATATAAAGCGTCATTCTACGTCTTTCATGTTCAATGCACTTTATATTGCAATAATTCTCCCCAAAGTCCACAACAGTAGTCAACGCTGTTGAAGCATCCTCCGACCTGGTTATGCGAACCCTTCCTGCTTTTGTAATCGTTTAAGTAAAACATGTTTTTCTCTCTTTTTTGTAAATTATAAGTCCAAAATTCTCCACTTTAAGCCTCACGATTGCGGTGCCTTTAATTCCTAAAGAAACAACGGAACGTCTCACCTCATATTGGGGAGAGTCCGTGGCACTACTCAATTCCCGAAGAGATACAAGTTTTCGCTTTTTTCTGCCTCAAGACATTCCACAATTAATTTGATTGTCATGGCATTGTCATGGCAAAAACATGTTTTAGGTATTATTTAAAAGAGGTTACAAACGCACCTTTAATCACTGTTGCTAACGCACCGTAGCTTGAATAGATGCATGAAGAGAGGAGGATTACGATTTTGAATAACTTACACCCTTGTTTATGCATTCAGGATCAAAATAACAACCGCAATTCACCAAAGCCCTGCCTTGATGACCGTAATTCATGGGCCTCCCCTCTGCCATTGGAGCTGGGAAAGGTCGGTTGGTTGGTTTTATCCACCAAAGTGCTTGCTCAGTGAAGCGACTTTGCATATTCAAATGATTATCCAAGCATCTACTGGCATTTTAGGTGTCACAACTCTTCATGGAGTGATTTCCTTTATTACTCTATCCATAATTTTTAACAAAAACGTCATCTTTTGCTTTCTTCAAGGACCGGTTGATTGCTGCACGCGGTGGTTATGGTGTAAAACATTACAAAAATGGCAATAGTCATGACAACCTCTTCGGAAAGGTTAGTGTGGAGACCAATTCTATGCCAATTTACAGTATCCAGCACTGAGACTGGCTATAAGTTTTAGTAGCATAGCTAAGAGGTTTTGAGAGGTATTTGAACAG
The DNA here is from genome assembly GCA_900622495.1 of Hydatigera taeniaeformis. Taxonomy (NCBI): domain Eukaryota; kingdom Metazoa; phylum Platyhelminthes; class Cestoda; order Cyclophyllidea; family Taeniidae; genus Hydatigera; species Hydatigera taeniaeformis. The sequence goes on along the minus strand of UYWX01020413.1, from coordinate 30,840 downwards.
CCTCTTTCCCTGGATGACAAGCATGTGATATGTTTGTTAGATGCTCGATAAATCTTGATAAGAAGAATAATGACGATGATGCGGTGGCATTGACAGGCCTTTGAGCTAGATAGTCAGATCGCGGTCACGTCAGTCAAATTTTCATATTTTGCGTTTCTTACATTTTAAAGGCTTTAAGATTGCATTAGAATGATTTGGATGAATTAACTCAGTAGAAAAAATGAACCAGCAGGGACTAAAATTTTTTGCTTCACTTTTCCATCGTACCTTCCATTGTTGTAACAATTCACGACAGGAATTGAACCCCTTTTTTATAATTATTTTAGGAGAATTTATTCAAGTCGAAATCTCACCAAAACCTAGTGGACGCGAATGAGGTTTACCGGAAATGTTCGGTTCCAGTTGAGTTAATCCAAACACTTTCATACTCTTATTTTGAATACCACTACTGTTGATCTTTCGTGGTAAGGGGCTGCAATGACTAGCTTGAAGAAATTCGAAAACGCAATTAATGCGTATCCCCAATCGCAAGGTTTCTCCCCTTCAGCAAAGTGGGATTTGCCTGTTCCACCTCTTTTCTGAATCTATTTTTCTACACGCCTGAAATCTGCACCCTCAGTGCCACACAAGAAAGCGCTCCGATTCTCCACCTAAATCTGCATTTTATAAATACCCAGCACATGTATCTACAGCAAAATGCCTTCGATAAGCGCTCCCTTCTCCGAGCCATGTTAAAAAAAATGCAAAGGCATCAGAGCAAAAGCCTCGAACGGCAATGAGGTGATTACATGGTCGTATTTCGCTCATGCGCCTGCTCCGTAGGTTGACTACAGAGGTGTTTGTTTGGAATGATTTCGATTTCGCAAGAGTCACTGCTGCGCCCGTAGCCAAGTCACACGTAATATTAGCCAATTGTGTAAACGTGATCGGTAGCGTGAGTTTTGAGTAAGAAAGAGAGCTCTTTGCAATCCATAGATGCATGCTTTTTCGGTGCCTTAGGCTACCTCTTCCGTTAGGAGATAAACGAAGGATTGGCCTTGCATAAGACATCCTGCAATTAAAGACATCCGAACCGAAGACTAATCATCAAAAACAATTCTTTTTGTTTATTTATAAAGAATCAGAGTTATTCCAGGCCTCGATCAACTGTGATTTCAAGCCTCCAGAACTCCTCTGCACCTTCCCTGCAAGAACTGAGGGATTGCGCGAACTCACAGCCAAAGGCATTAAAGAAGAATTCCACGTCCCAAAGGCTGCCCTTTTCAGTTGAGGTAAATTTTATACGTTTTTTTGCATACTTTTATGTATGAAGAAGAGTGTACAGGATCTAATGTGAAGCAGATTTTGTAGTAGTAGTAGTAGTAGTTGTTGTTGTTTTGTTAAACAATCAAGCTCCTTTTGCAGGGTTTTAACGGTGCTTCATTGTCTGGAGGCGAAATTTTTACTTCGCAAGTTATTTGTGCAGCTAATATTCTTTTTTCCACATTGGTTTTCTGTGATCGAGATCACCAAGAATTCCATCCATCCCTTTGCCGGAAACAAAGTTTTACTCAAGACGTATACGTTTCGATAAGAAAAGCCAAACGGGTATACTCTGATTAACTTTGTCAGTTTAAGTTTGGGAAAGTCATTTTTTTAAGGTGCATGTGTCCTCAAAGCTATTTCTTACCCATCCAAATCGGTGGTTGTACGGAGAAATCATCAGTCTTCCGTTCACTTAGTGTGGATTTGTTTTAAAGATGAATGCAACTGGTGAAAACCACCGCAAAGGCTCAAGCGAAGGAGACAGCTTCTTTGAAGAGGTGAGGCGTTGCTTTCTTCCTGAATTATTACTTTGATGGTAGTGTAAGGTTGAGGTTTTGGCATTATCTGAGGACAGGAGTAGATTGTTCCCATATACCAGTTCCTGCCTTTTATTTAATAGTTGGCCGCCTATGAAAGGAGTAAGGAGAAAGAAAATAGAGTCATGAATCGTTTCACTACCAAAGACCGCCTTGATAATGTAAGTCTAAGTGGGGATTGAATGATCGGCGGACTATTTGATTGAAGATGATATTATCCAGGTAATCATCATCCCTCTAACTGCGAACTTAGACTCTTTCATCACAATCTGAAACGATCTTCGCTCCTGTGAAGAACGCTCCAGAGACAAAGACCCCTACACCTGTAAAAAAAGTGGTACGTAATTTCTTTACTATCCCAGTTTGAGTAAGTTGATAATCCCTATTTTTGGTTACATTTCACACCGTTTCTTCCGTTTCTGCCACATTACAAATGGTTCTAAAGACTGGAACTTTGAACTGTTCAACCAAATACCAAGAATCCGACCGCATAGAATGTCGATCCGCGGATCCATTTTGTCATCAGGTAATGAGTGACTCATCTTTGCAAAATCATCATTTTTTCTCCAAAGGTCCTCTATCCATGCATTCTTACTTTAGTAGCTTATGAGCGAGTTACTGGAAGCCTTGAAAGGTACTTCATGTTTAAATGCAGCAGCCATGTTCCCCTACTACTTCTTGTAGACCACATAAACTCTCTTAACGTGGAGTCAATCCCCAAACCCTAATATACTACCCAAGTTAAATCAAAATGAGAAGTTGATCGCATGGAGTGACAGATATGACTAATGGGACGTTGTGGTTCCCCCCTCATGACAAGTCACATGGTCCTTTGTCAGATGCGCATTTAATTAAATCGATTCAATTAAGTAGGTGCTTTGGCAGAGTTCCAACCAATGGGATGCCTGTTTCAGCTTCGACTTCCGCAGATGTCCTTTTCAACAAATTTTTTGTTATCACGCCTGCTGCCTAACTGCTCTTCATCTACTTCGGCGTAAATAATTCCTATTTGACAAGCATCATGACATTCTTACTCCATATGGAACAACTTCTTCCTTAGTTAAGGCATTTGGGGGTGGGGTTGAGCCTGCAATTTCGCCCGCTTTGAGTTGCATTTTCTGCATTGTTCTCAAGCTCTTTCATGGACGATAGAATCAGGCAATGCTCCGTTTCTCGTCATCGATGTCCGCACACTTTGAAGGGATTAGATCAACGCATTGTTTCGTATGCGCACGAAAGCGACTGAGTCATGAGTTGACTGAGCTCACCTATTAGTACACCTTATCACGGGAACTGTCAATAGCACTCCACTGAGATGCAGCTGACGTGGTCACATTGAGGACTGACGTTGCAAACAACCCGGCAACGCTGTACTCCACTGCATAGTGTGGTGAAGGCCTATTTATAGCCTCCTCCATATACCAGAAGGCGAGAGCACTTCAAAAGCAAAATTTGTTGAAACCCTCACCTACAGCTTATCCTTTAACCAAATTCGATTGTGCAAGAGTTGCGTGTATCATCAGAGCATCAAAACTATGCCAATACTTTTGTCTTCATTTGAGGTCCGAGATCCACCTATGAAGAACACAAGCAGGAGTCTTTATATGACACCTGGTCCAGGACGGAAAGATGTCTCACCTCAAAGCATTCCACCACGACCATGGACAGAACTGAAATTCTATCAGGTGTGTCAGCTTCTGCTTACAACATTTCAAACAAACAGCTAATTTACTGCAAGTTTCCATAGAATCACTGACAAGTTTGCGAAACCCGAAGTTTTCGCAGTGGATATTTTTCCAACTTTCCTCCCTGAAGTACCATTCGAAAGAGTCTTTAATTCACTCGAGTTAAAGTTTGCATTTAGGTTACACAAATCTGGTGGAACAATTATTAATGTCAAATTTTCGCAGAAGCGCCACAAATGTCGCCCCCACTTATATTGACTTAAATACTTCATGAGCCTTGTAAAACTCCAGTTATCACTTGCAGACCAATACTTCTTACCCCTTTGCAGAGACTCACACCAGCTCCTTCTAACGAACAGAAGATAAGGCCACCCTCCGAGTCGCCGGCACATTTGAGTCCTTCAGTTGACAGTAACAGCAGTGACGATGCTCGCATTCACTCAGATAAGGTGAGGGTAAAATGCTCTTTTCGAAGAAAAGAGCTCTTAGAAACGTTGGGGAATGAATAAGAGGATTCATTGAAGAAGAACCTGAGTGTTTCATGGTTCAAAGGATATAAATAGTAGTTTTGTGTGATGAATGTCTACAGCCATACCACTGGACCAACCTTCCTTAAGTGGGTCGTGTGTGCGTCTGTTGGGCACTTGGTCCGCTTTATTACACTTTTATTGGCCAGAAATCCGCAAATTTTTTTGCTTTTGGATAAGGATTTTCAAAGCGATGCTTATAGCAGAAGTTTGCCTAGTGGAAAACCTGTTCCTAATCAAACGTTTTGGGAACACATTTTTTGTCTCTATTTACCAAGTTAAACAAGTGGAAATGGTCTCACTAGCGATTGATTCGATTTATTGAAAATGAACGATCTCTTTGTCAAAACACTCGTCAAATGAAATTGCTGTTTTAAACAGTTGGCAGAGTACCAATGTCTGCACACATGAGAGGAATTTGAACAACGCTCTGGTCCGTATGAGCATCGAAGCAGCTGATTTACGAGTTGAGTGGAATTGTTCATTGGTGCATCCTCTCAGACAGTTGGATTGATTTGAGGATTTGCAGCACGACCACCTAGGCGGTACTGTAGCACTGCATAGACTTCTGGAATTATTTGTATAGTTAGAGGAAGCGGACTTGGTCATGCACGAGGCAAGCTCGATTGCAACACTGTGAGAAGGAGGCCACGGAAGGCAGTAGTAAAGGTTTAAGTCACACAACGTTTATTATCGTGGTTGCTTGCACTGTCAGTGCTCCAAAAGCATGTGAATCCTTTTGTTCTTATTTAAGGCCCGAGACTCACCGATGAAGAGCGCCAGTAGGAGTTCTTATGTGACACCCTCTCCAGGATGGAGAAATGCTTCGCCTCAAAACATTCCACCACGACCATGGACGGAACCGAAATCCTATCAGGTGCGTCACTCGTCCATTCGATTAGTGGGGTGCAGCCCTGTGAAACCGAAGGTGAGGATGAGTAGAGCTCAGCCATAGTGGCTACCATAAAGTGGTGAGCTGAATTCGTCAATAAGTGATCAAATTTGTGCGTGGGTGAAGCAGCACTTTCAGCCTCTCCTAGTTGCATAAATGAGCAATGACATACATTGGTGCTTTGGAGGCAATCATGGCTAAGGTTCAGGGTTAAGAGGACCATCAGATTTCTACATCGGTGGCAGTCTTCATTCTCGATCCGCTTTTACTACACTCGGATTGCATCTGCCATAGCCCTTTTGTTTGACAGGTTTGGGTTTCTTTGGGGAATGTGTTATAAAAACCGATGGTGTAAAATTATAAGTAGCCTTTCGAAACCTTGGCGAGTGTTGATCTTGACGTAGTCCTCCTAAACCTCTCTTTTTTTATTTCTATTGCTTCCCTATTGTATAGGCCTTTCGACGTTTTACTCCGAGCCGTCTCATTTTAAATAGTTGCACTAGTTGTGAGCTTATAAAAGTCCTAACCATGCTATAGTGCTGTTTTTGCAATATTTTAGGTTACTCACTTCATTTTGTGCTTGTTATTATAAATCTATCATGAATAGCGGATTGAATTTTTTACGGCCCCTCGAAATCATTCACTTTCTACAGCATTGCTGAATTCAAAATCTATCGCACTTAAGAAGGCTGGTCATTTTCTACTAACTTAATTTGAGAGACCTCTTACATAAATGGCACCTATGCCTATACCTAAGTTGCTCTTTATCGATACAAAGGAACCCCTGAGTACCGACAATTATGAAACGCCTTCCGTGACTCCGTCACTCATAGTGAAACAAATTGACAAGGTAAGTTTGTATTTGGCGGTGACATTTACCGTTTGTCAAAATTGCATTTTGAAAGGAACAGAGTAGGAGAGTTTTTTATTCTTTTGTCAATAATAAGCGGTGAAACTCTGAGGGCAACCAGACCATGGGTGTTTGAAGCGATTAAATGCTTTCAATTGTGTGCGCCTTCTAGTTGCGCTGTGTGCGGCGCAAAGATTGCAAACGCTGATTGTCGGTGACTTCAAGCACGTTATTTGGGCATCATTTTGCGGGGACTTATTGCATTAATTCTTAAAAATTCCTTCAATTCAAAACAATGAATGCTGAAGGAAATGGTGACGAAGTTAGCCCCCTCGTCTATCACTCACCCCAATGCTTATTAATTGGACATTTGGACTTGGCACTCAATAATGAGCCTTTAGGCAGCACACATTTGTGCAAATGCTGAAAAGATCAATTAGTCCCAAATGTCCAAAGCAGTCACACAATTCATCCTACTTCAAATGTTACATGAGCTCTGCAATTCAAGTGCTCACTTGTAGAGGACCACTTTTTGCCTCTCTACAGAAACCCACATCAGTACCTTCTGTCGAAGAAAGGTTCAAGCCGCCTTCTCAATCACCAAAGAAAATTGGGCCTCGATTGGACATCAACTCCAGTGTCCAAAGTCCACTCCTTTCAGACAAGGTGAGGGAGGGACATTTGTCCAAGAATGATGAGGTGTGCACCAGGTTGGTTCATGTACTCACGATCGACAGAATATCGTTGGTTTCTGTAAGAGGCATTCCTAATTATACTTTGAATAGTTTGTTCCTAGCTTTATCCTTCTATTCCGTGAAACCTATTTCTTCCAAAATTCTTGAGGTCAGTGGTTGTCCAAACTAAAGATTACCAGGTTGGAAGTTGAATTTTATTCATCCACTTCATTCAAAATATGTGGATGCATTTGTAGAGCTTAGTTTGGTAAACTCTTGAATGGCTACCCTTAAAGTAGTGCAACTTCATGTATCGTTTTGGCTCATATGGCATCACCTCTCTTGTGTTCTGCAATGATGCTAAAATGAAAGAGAAAAATACCCCAAACGAGTGGCGTCGCATTCATACAGCATTGTGCCACCTTTTCAACCATCATCTTTTATTGGATTCTAAGGTAGAGCTCAGACTTACCAAGCCTTCTAGTTCCGCTATTTATTAAAACTTTAGCAGTTTAAATGGAGAGTTAAGACAAATAACCAAAAGCGAAGGGCTATTAAAGGATTGTGCATTTTCGCCTTCTAGCGGATCATCATCATCGACATCGGGCACTACTACGTGCGAGCTGGAGCTCTGCGCGACGGAGGTGAATGCCTTTTCACCGGTTTTCGGGATTTTGTAATACCATTTTAACTCCTGTCACTTGCCTTAGGAACGAACCCTGACCTCTGTCTACCCAATATATTCGGTGTGACCTCGACTGGTGTCCTCTTCGGTGATGCCGTGCCTCGAATTACAGATGCCGAATTTGTGAAAAGCGTAGGCGACACGTCGGTTATCGCCCCGTTGTGCAGGAGTCAGATTACCGTAAATAAACTTCTCTCTTTACTCTTTTGAGCCTTGTTCCCTTATCATCACTAGCTTTTCTGCTTGATGCATTTTAACGCAGTCGCCTATAAGCGTCAAAGACGTTCCCATCGAGAAGGAATTTTTCCAAACAATACTTCAGCGGCTCAACCTATACGAATACGGCAAGAGTTTTAAGGTGAAGTCAGTGAATTCTCTGATCTTGCATTTGTGCCATGGTATCACAATGCTGGTTTCTACTATTCACCAACAGCTCCTGCTTTGCCTCCCAACTCGTGCATCGGCGCTGCGACCGTATTTCATTGACTACTTTCTCGGACCCACTGCGGCGACTGATGGATTTGGAATTGTTGAAGCCGTGGCAACTGTCTCCGCTTTTCGAGCCGCTCTTCAGACTCCGAAGGTCTCAACTTGTCTCGTCATCTCCCTTAGTGCAGACCTTGAAATTATCCCCTTGGCTGAGGGTGGGTTAAATGAAAGCAGCTATTGGGGGTTCAAATCAGTTTTTAGCTTTTCTTCCACAACTTATTTTGTAAATTGGATTCAAATGAAAGACTGTCTTCGTAGAGGTGCACATCCTTTGGCTTGTGTTGTACTTTCTTTTCTGTTTCATTTGCTAAAATTAGGACATCTTTGCTTCCCTTTGACTTTGTGTCTTGCGTCATTCTTTCACTGCAAATTTATTAAATGCATTGAGGTGTTCGCGCTCCCACCCAAGCTCCTGAAAGCAGGATAACTGACCGCGGGGACAGATTCACATGTGCTTAACTAGTAAGACTCACCCTCTGAATGGCAAGTCTTTGAGTTTGGGATTGAAGTTCAGGTTACTAAACTTCTTAACGAGGCACGACGTACATCTCGTGATAATTGCTGGCGCTTTCTAGCTTTTTAGGCACCTAAGTGGTCTCAAATGACTTAATGGTTGGACCTTGTTCGGTGAATTTGCTTGCGTCTGCGTCAACACCAAAAGTTATTAGATCCGTGTATTTAACATTTTGAGGCAATTTGGTGATAGCGGAAGGTTTTTAAGTTCTCCATACTTGTCTTGCAATACTCCAATCCATCACATTCACCCCTTCATAGTCGAATAGGCTTCTCATTTTTTACGAGGATAGGAGATTTGAAGTAGTTTTCAACCTCCTCGGAGGTGGGACTAGTTTTGTTGCCTCATCGAATTGCTGGCGATAATGAGAGACTCAGTGTTTCAATCCTGAGTTCCTAAGAGTAAAGAGCGCTTTTGATGAGGGAAGACAAGTATTACGCACTAACGATTCCCCTCGTCTGAGAATTTTTTTTCCTTTGTTTTGCGAGACCTTTAGAGGTTTAGAAACGCTATGCCAAAAATTTATGATTATCTGTGCATAGACTAACGAAATGAACTACCCATCTTTGTTTTTGATAGGTGCGACTTGTAATCAAAAACCTCAATTTGGTGATTCGATCAGCAAAAAATACACAATTGTTTGCGAAGAACACCAACACCTGACGGCTAGAGCATTGATAACCTAACCGATTTTGTTAGTATCGTTTCGGAAGGGTAGAGTAACTCAGGATCTGCTTTTGGGAGTTGAAAATCTGTACTGTGGAATCTCCTTCTGCTACAGTCCAAATACTGTGACTTCGCTCTCCTTGCAGGAGGCCTCGTGGAACATGGTAGATCAACCACTGCTCTTTACGGCGAAGAAGCTCTTCGTTCCTTTATGAAGGAGATGGTCGCAGCGAACATTGAACTAAGCGAACAGGAATTCGAGTGCTTCGGACACTACATCTACCAACAGGTTCGATTATTTTCGTCATAGTGATCATTTTTGTGATTCTTTTAGTTCTTCCTACTCTAAGATGCAAAGTAGTTAAATTTCACAATAGCTCTTCTCTTATGCGTTACTCCTCTGTGTCGCTCATGGCGTATCGAATGAAGGTGCCATCGTAGATCTGCCCGGTGGAAATGCATTCAAATGCATCAAAATCACATAACGAACGCCAACACTTGGCATTGGACAGCACTGACACCATCTAGAACTGAATGGAATTAAAGTGACATAATTGTTCGAAAGCCACTTGAATTGGCTTCGTGCTTTTTCCTAGTGTTGTGGTCAAGGCTAAGTATATACCAAAATGATTGAAGCACAAATTAGCAAGTCACCAGAATTGATGAGCGTTTGCTTTGCGACAAGGAACCTTCGTGAGAGGTAGACCTCAACCCCCTTACTTTTTGCAAAAGTGTAACGAAACGCACGTAAGTTTTACTAAAGCCCTTCATAGAATCAATTGACTCAGTCTTCAAAATCACTTTAATTTAGTTGCTCGTTAAAAAAATCAGGAATCAAACGTCTTTTGTGCTGTGCGGCCTGGCAAGGCACTAATTGCTTCATGTGATTTTTCCCTTGGTGCTTTAGGCGGCATTTATCGAAAACAAAGAAACGAGATGTCATGACGTTGTGATTGATTTGTCGCAGTACGCACCCTACCCTATAAATAAGTAAGTCCTCCCATTTGATCAAAACCTTCATCCGTTTTTGCGTTCTGAAAGCGTCAAAAAAGACACCCTTCTTTCTAGGATTTAAACTTTGCTATTGAAATTATGAGTTATTGCTAAATTGAGTCTTTGGTGACATTTCAAAGCTCAGTTTAATCAATTCTACTTTTCTATAGCCTTAAAACCCGTCTTCTCTCGCACTTAGACGCATTTCCGTGCCAGCCGAGCTGCGACTAAAGGCATCAGACGCACTTCTGCGACCAGAGCAGGCGTGTACCTACAACGGGGAGTTGCCCTCCTTCAAAGAACTCCTCAACAGGACTATCCAATCCTGCGACGTTGATCTTCGCAGCGCAATCTGCTCCAACGTCCTCCTCATCGGCGAGTTTGCAGGCATCGAAGGTGAGCAGTGCGACGTATGAGGATGGTCTTAGAAACCGATTTATTCACAACTTCTTGGTGGGAGAGAAGGGATTTACGCAATTAAAGAGGCACTTGTGGCGAATTCATTAAATAATTCATCCAAGCTGCTGAATGATATCAAGAGACCTTTATTGGAAGGACACAGCTTTCACTATTTGTCATACCCCATCAGTCAACGATTTAGTACAAAACTCCAAAATAAGCTTCTTCTGTATTAGCTCATCATTGAAACAGTGCGACTAATTTGAGAAACGGTTTTGACAGTTGTCAAAATACGATACGAAATTATTAGGCTTATCTGCCATGTTGCCAAATATTTCCAAGCACTTTTACCAATAAGGTTGCATAATTTGTTGTGAGAATTGTACAAGATTAGTAGTTAACATGGTATAAGACCCATGAATTTAAATGGCAAAATAATTCTTGACTCAGATGCCAAAAGCATTTGCATCTACTTAGATTCATTCAGTAGTGAAGGTGGTTCAGCAAGTATTGAGGTGGCAATCTCATGTGAGGCTACAGAATGACATTTGTCACTCCCGTGGCCTGCTTTTATTTCTGCACGACTTTCCGACAGGCTTACGGGAACGGATGAGTGAGGAGATGCGAGCATTCCTGCCGGAGGGCGCAAGCCCACCTACAGTACAGGTGGCGATGAACTCCGCGGGATTGGCGTATGAAGGTGCATGCCTCCTCTCTACTGTGCTGCAGGGTCCACAGCCACCCCGCTGTCCGTGGTTTCGCTTCATAGACGCGAAAGCTTGGTCATCAATGCGGCTAGAAACAGGTTGTAGCACATCCTTCTCCGGCACTCGCCTTCTCAGTCGCCTCAATAGAGACTGCCTTTGGCCCTAGATCTACCAGCGCACCCAAGCATCCAGCCACACTCCCTCGAACAAACCCTTACCCACAGCTATCTTGAGTCAACTTATTTTGTCAGCTATCGTGACAATTATGATACTAAAATCCGTACTTATCAGTGTTTCGGCCTACATTTGTTAAGGAGTTTAATGCATACGTTTAGTTCAAAAGGAAGGTAGCAAATCCTGTGACAGTAAAAAACAAACGACTTTCCGATTTCAGAACTAAGTAGAAAGCTGGAGAGTTTTCGGTGATGCTCGACGAACAGCATGCAGTGCTCAAAAAGCCATAAGTCCTGTAGCAACCATAGATGTGTAGTTTCAACTCAACCCAGAGAGGAGCATTGGCAGCTAATGAGCAAGAACGGCAAAGTGAATACAAATGCTGTAGAGCAGGCCCCAAAAACTTTACTTGCGCCTGATACTGCTTCGGAATACATCATAACCGGCACACAATAGTCGCGAGAGTGAGTATCATGAAAGTTACTCTACTCAAGCACTTTGTACAGAAATACACCGCACTGAACGCAAAACGCAACAATTTATACAGATTCTCAGGATGCGTTTGCAATTATGTACAAAAAATAACGCACCGATATGATATCACAACACAAATCAATAATTGAAGGACAGGTACGCTTTACCTGGCTTCGAGTAAGGGAACGGACTTTCTGAAGTCACTACTTCTGTGTTGATTGGACTCTCGCAGGAATCGCCCTTAAGCATGGACTCACTGTAGGCTAGCATCGGTTGCTTCCCCTCGCGCCATGCTTCTGTTAGCTCCTTGAGGAAGGCCATCCGGTCACAAAACGTCTCCTGATCCGCAGAACAAACAAGATCTGCCAGCTGATTTGAAAGAGGCTCAAATTGGGACAGTCGACAGTCATCTTTTGTGTGCACCACCCAATCAGAAACAGGAGGGATTGGATCAAAATCAAAATCAGCCTCTGTAGAATTTTGATGTCGCGAGGGCTCCTGCCTAGTCTGCCCATGGCTGGTGCCGTTGGATCTCTGGAGCTTCCGCAAGCGATATTTCATTTGCCGTACATCATTCAGTGTACAGGGTTTGCCAAACTTACGTTCTATGTGCTCTTTTACGGTTAGATTGTCAGGTGCCGACTGTAGAAAATCGTTTATCTCTAGCTTCTCATCTTCAGTTAGACGACGATTTTCCGGATAGGTTTCTGCAAGCTCTGTTGTCACAGGATGATTGTGGCGCATTACAAAACCAATTATATGCAGCTTTTTTCCTTTACATCCGATTCTCACAATGCATGGACAATTGATTTTCCTAGTTCTTGTAGAAAAACTATTTGGAAGATTATGGTGCTTACTTTTGTTGTTGAGACTTTAAAGAAAGACTCCGGCCGTTTCCATAATGGCAACAGGCATAAGTGATGGACTTGTACACTAAGGTTTCATGCTCCGGTGCACTGTCGGGGTAACGTATGGAGTTACGTTTTACCAGCAGACATCCAGTAGCCTAAAAGGTCAGACTTAAGCAACAGTAAAACCTGCTGAAATGATATCAAAAGCCTTTCTAATTCTTCGAATGACGAAAACGTCCTTAGAGGTACGTGCTCTTGGAAAACGGCGGTTTGGTCTGTAGTCATGTCACCATCTACAATTTTCTACGAGTAAAATAATGAGCAACTACCAATATCAACCTCTGGAATATCTGTTATCAGTGGATTCGATTGAAGTGCATCAACCTTTCCATAGCCTACTAGACCGTCAGTACCGACATGAGTATGAAGCATATAATAACGAGCAATACGAAGTGTACCGTAACTGTGGCATACGTTTATGAAAGATGGACAATTATCAGATCTCAAAAAATTAGACATATGAATAACATACTTCTGACAGCTACATACATACTGGATGTATTTATACACGAACACATTTCGATTAGCTATATCATCAGCTAAACGAATACTCCGTTTAATGGTGTATTGCACACCGCAAGCCTACAAATTTCGACCTAGGAAAGTACGAACCACTTCAAATTCCTTCATCTTGTGCTTTAATTCCTCATAAGACGCAAAGTAGTAGGGCTTCAACGTGTGCCCAAAGCATTCACTCGTATCCATCCCGCCTAAAGGAGTACTTCCATTTAGCGGGTAAGATGGCAGATTAAACAAAGTGCATCAATAAGTTAAATATTTTGCATTACTTTGTCTAGCATTATGTTGCATAGCACAGAGTATTTAAGTGTCTGTTAAAAACGATAGTTGCATTTGTACCTATAGAGACTTGTTTCCTGCTGTGGTGTTTGACATATATTTGAACATTTATTTTTTCCGCTTGGATTAATCTGGATGACTCAGACTGTTTTATGTTGAAGGTCAATTTCTTGAAATTTTTACCCTGATGTATCTCAAATGTTTGCAGTTTGTGCAGCAGGGCAAATTAGTACAGGAAATCACGCATTACCTACATTACTGCCATTGAGCATGCGTTAAATATTGAAGCGGAAATGCGGAGTGCGACGGCTGAAGGCTCCATACATTTTTAAAATGCTATACAGATACTAAGTCTGCGACGAGTACGATGACAAGATATCCGTGTTATATGATAGTAGTAATGGGTACCCTTTCAGTGATCCACTTCTTCGACATATTGTAAACTTAGCCATGTCAAGGCGTAAATTTCGGATTTGCTTGCCTCCCATAATTAGTATCACATAAAAACATAGAATTTTTAAGATTATTTTTCTACGATCTTTAACATTTAATATTGTGAGCATTTACATGTCTTTTTTCCTTAGTTTTACTATTTCAGCCCTTAGGCTGCTCTAGTTATTATTAGTACTGAAGGTACATGGACTAAAACATGCGAATAAAGTCGGAACCATGATGTACTTTTGCTCAATTCACTAAAAATGCTATTTGCCATCATTCATAATCGAATTTTGTTTCTTTGTGTTACGTTGGCTACCACGCTTCGCATTTGAAATGCATTTTTACCTTCCTATTTACGTTATTGTCACGCTTTTCCTACATTTTAGCTGTTCAAACGCATACTTCTTAAATGAGCTTCCGTATTCATTTTGCTTGTTAGAACGGCTGCAGATGGACAGTGCGGATGTAACCTATTTTCAGATCGACATAAATGAGACAGTAGTGGTTAATGATGGAAGTCTTGACTTTCTACAACTATCAGGAGAGGGCTACACATTCAAATGCACTTTTCAGTATCTTGGATTTCGGGAGGTCAGCAGGCCATATGTTTTGTGCTGTCGATGAATCTTGGAATATTCACAAAAGTAATAGTATGAGCAGTAAAACCGATTGGTCGTGCTTGTTTTTAATTGTGCATAAAGTGAATGATGCGCCTGTTTTGCATTTTGTCTCTTGAATAATGGCAAATTCTGACTTAATTGTGAGTTCTTTGCCTTCTGGTCTTCACTTTCCAGTCGTTTTGGAAATATGAAACCATTTCTCCTTGCTTTTGTGGGACCATCACATTGTGCATCAAAGCTTTGAAGCTTGTTTACTCTGTTTTATCAGTAGCATGTCAAGCTAAGGCCTTAAAGCGTTAACTTTAGTAATGTTTAATATCCGCCAATACTGACTGCACTTTTTATTATTGCTTTAGCCTTACCTATTTCATTGCAACTAAAAAACAATAACAATTGCCTTAATATCTTAGAATACCAAAATTTTACATGCCTTATCTCAATAACCATATTTTTATCCCTTTCAAATGCATCTACAACAAAGCTATTCATTGCACGCAGTTTGTATCATGTTGGTTTTAGCAAACCTCTTTTTTAGCTCATACACTGGCTTGTTTGCCTAGGTATGGATCAGTGTGTACTGAGAGCAAACACATCTAGCCAACAAGTGTTGTGCAGCGCTCCGAGGTTTCCCTCAGGGCGAATGGAGGCATACTGCAAGTGCGAAAGATGTTTTGCTGACATATAGGATGGCTTGAGGCTGCTAGCATGAATAAGAGGTCAGCCTATGCTTTAAAATTGAAATTTTGGAGCTCCAAGTGGTTCATTGTAAAACAGGGGATGGAAAACGTGTTTTATCGTTGGCCCCACAGCGCCTCTTAGCCTTCTTCGCTTACCATTGGTAAAGTGGCCGGTAGTGTCAGAGAGAGACATTTAAGGACTCACTTCGGCATTCATGGAGGTTTCGCCTAAGCAGAATGCCTGGCTGCCACGTCAATTATTTTTGTTTAGTAATTCTCCTGGATCTTGAGTTACGTCCAGCTTGCAAACTGTGTTAGGAACGATGAATATTCGGGTCATTTTGACCGATTACCTCTAGTTGTAAGAAGCGTGGTCCAAAAGTGAGGTCCTATAACAAGATAGGTCGGTGAAAATTGTTTCGTTAAGCATTGGTTTTGCGTCTGTTCCGCTTTGCTACATTGTTTCCACTTCATTGCGATCCAGCCACATGTCAATCTGAATTTTAGCCAGGTAGAAGAGATGGGAAAGAAGCATCGCACTTTCACCTGTTTGGTAGTTTCGTTCAGGTAAAGCAAGCAGCCCTGTAAGGGGACTTGTCCAGATGGTTCACAGCCGTAGCTAGTTTTGCTTTGGTTGCTCATGTCTTTCCTGCAGATTATGGAAATAGACGGTTGACGTCATCGGTGAACCTCCTACTCACTTCCTGATTATGTTTGTCCACCGGCAACAGACTTCAAAGTAAATGGTCGTTATTTGTAGAGTTCGCCAAACATTCTCATTAATTTAGTGCTTGGGAGCTTCCCTGATGACGGATAAAGTCGCAGTACAGGAAATGAATATGGGTGTTTGAGATGCAGGTAAGGTTTTGAGTAGGGCATCGAGGTGGTCGCCTTGCCGAAACCAGCGTTTAAGCCCCCAGTGCGCGATAACTGTGTCCACTCACATAAAACTGAAAAGCAGATTAATATGGTGGATGGCATTTCGTGCTCTTTGGCCATGCTTAGTTGAAGAGCGCTACTGAATCTAAAAACTCCCACTTTAGGCAAGGGGAAAATTCTTTACGAAGTCTAAGGCTCACGGTGCTATGCTTAAACAATTTTGGAGCCACTAAATGAAAAGTACGTTTATAAGTGAGGAATTTGTCAATTTGTGGGAATGATTAGCACTATGATTTGTGGAGTTCAGTTCTTACCGTTGATCGTGTCACCGATGAATACATTGGGGTTGGACAAATTCGACCTCTGTGAATAAATACCACAAACAAGTCCCTCTCCTATTCGTTCTAGGCGTAGGAAGAGCACACAGAGGACTACTGAGTGAGGAGGAGGATGGGAAGATTGATGGAACTGAGGGCTGCTCTTCACCTTACTCTCCGTCTGTCTATCCTCGTCGTGTGTGCGCTTGCATGCACACATCCACCCATACATGCCTGACAGCCTGCTCAAGCCTTTTAATTTCACGGTGACCTGTCCATCTGCGTTCTATGTCTCCTCTCCCCTCGCCTCCCCCCTCCCCACCTCATCCATCCATCCATCTATCTCTCTCCGTACCTCGTCTGTCCGCCTGTCCACTCTAATTCATTCATCTCGTTCACTAACTCACCAGCTCACTCTTCCTCTAATGCCCCTGCCTGAGCTGCCAATTCAACATGTCAATCTGAAGGCACGTAAGAGTCACAGCTCCTCAGTCCTCTCTTCCCCGCCCTCCTCCCTCCCCCACATAGGCTTCCCTATTCCCTTCTCCTGCATCTGCTAAAACGACAACTCGTGTAGCATTTCACCATTAGTAGTCGTAGTCGTAGTCGTAGTGGTGGTAGCAGACAAGAGAGGGCTGGGAGGTTGTGTATACATGTGCGCACGCAACTCTGAGCTCCTCGTCCTGATTGACAGCCTCGATTTTCAGCCTGACAGAGTTATCCACTTTCTCTCTCTCCCTCTCTTCACTACAAAGGATGCATTCTCCCCAGCGCGATTCTTGGCAATCGACATAAGAATTCTTCGTGTTGTGTTTATTCGACGTTGAAAGTTTTTGAAATGGATGAGGTTGCTTTTTGCGGGCACTGTTTCATCCGCCTACTTAACAATGAGTCAGAAGCAAAGAAAAATATTGTTGTCTTTAATAATGAAGTGCTCAATTTCCTGGAAATCCCTAAGTTACAATAGATTTTCATGCTTCTCGACCAGTTTTTGCATTTTCAAAGAACTTATGCAACGATCAAGTTTGTGATCGGGCAGAATTTACAGGTTTACCACGTTCTTTGTCTCCGCCAATTGTGCACCTCCGTTGGAAATGGGATTAGCGTTCATGCCAGCAGTTTTATTGGTCTCCTCCTCCTCCCCCCTGTCAAACACCACTAAAGACACTACGATGGTGACCGTTTGTCATGGCTAAAACTCATTACATGTTGGCTCTAGGCAATTGCTTTTGCTGTCGAGATCAGGATCAGAGACCAAGGGCTCTCCATTCCAATTTGGTGCTGAATGAATTGCGTTTCCGTTTTCATTTAATAACAATTGCATCGTGTTTTTTGTTTGCTCGTGTTAATGACTAAAGGGGCTACTCAGCTCATACATCGCGACCAGTGTTTTCCATCGTAGCTCAAAGCACTGTTCAGATCTGCCGAAACTTTCGACCCTCTAAAGGAATCAAAATGGGTCGCCTCAGTTGCACTCAACTTCCATGACCAAAGAGGTTGATCGGTGCAACGTCAACTGCATTTTAATTGCTGGCAGTGACCAGCAACCGGAGGAGGGCTGTGAATGGCGATCTAAGGGGGAAGGGAGGATGTGAAATGCTATGATTGTTTAACTTTTAGCCTCAGTAAGGAGGCAAGTAGCCAAAAATTCATGCTTCAGGTCAATGCTGCAGCCTATTAGCGTGAATCCTTTCCTCATTTGTTTCCACAACAGTCTAAGTAAGCCGTCTGACAAGGAATGAATGTGTGTGTAAGCCTTCCCAGTTCAGCAAAACACTATACTGGGTGCTTTTGCCAATGCTTTCAAAAACGACATCGTAAATACTAGTGGGTGAGCTTTGCTAGTAGCATGGAAACTTACTCACATGTTGACACAAACCCTCTTCTCGGGGAGTGGAGATGCCCTAATATATCCCCCATTCAACTCTCATCCGGATGATATGAGCTTGTCTTATCTGTACGATGTAGAAATAACACCGTCACCTACCAAAAGCACGTAATCCATGGCAAGAAATATGCTTGTGGAGAGTGTCTTTGGGGGTGGTCACTGCCAGGAGCCATTAGATATTCACGAGGTGAGAAAGCAGCTTGGCCCTTTCCCTCCCTACCCCGTCCACTTTCTCATACCATAGTTTGTGCCTAATTGCACATTTTCGGGTGGGCGTAGATGGAGAAAAAGGCCGGACCGCCTGTGTGACTCTGGACAGGAGGTGTTAATGGCTGGCCTACATGTGAGGAGGTTGGGCCGCCACCGACATTGCCGCCACTGCTAACACTGCCGCCATCCATTGGTGTGCACCGAAGAGGATAAGCTTTTGATGAACTTAATCAAAGTCATTTAATGTTCGGGAGTTTACACAAAACCGTCCCTACAATCTGCGCCAATACAAATGGAGTTGAGGAAAATTGTGTTAAAAGTGTGCAATGAGTAGCCTCGTTGTTGTTTGTTCTCTCATTGCAACCCTTTACCAGTTTGATGGGAAACACTTTGTCCACAACACAAAATCCATAGGCTGCACTCATCTGTGGGAGGGGTAATGATAATGTTGTCTCGCCGCAAAACGATGGCAATGATTTTGTAACTGCTGTACCAAATTGCTTCTGTGCTCAGCTCTTGGTTTTGGCTGCAGCCAGCTTAGAGTCTCTGCCTGAAGGTTTATTCTGTGGCTCATATTCGGTAGCTCCTTCACCCGCGTGAAGGTGTCAAGGGGCTACAGTGAACTCTTCTTAGGCGAAATTTAGATAGAGACGGACAAGAACTGTAATGCACTGCGGATTTTTTAGAATCACAAAAAACAGAGCATCGGCACTTGGTTTCGTGGAGTCACAAGGCTGTAGTTGGGTACTAAAATCCGAAGCGCTGTTCGAAGGAGGCCTTTTCTGGTCCCATTCATTCCCTACTTCTTCCTTACATGGTCTCCAGAATTTCAATGAACACCTTTAAGATTTGATCCACCAAGTGATGGTAGGCAAACAGAATTCAAATTCGTAACCAAATACCAATCCGGGCTTCTTAGCTCTCCTCTCGATAACCCTTTATGTGACACACACATCTGCACCAAATGCATCACCCGCCGATGACCCCAAGTTCTTCCTAACCTTCCATCCCTTTAGCACGTCCTATGCGAAAGCATTAAAGAGAACTCCTTTGGTCAAATAGAGGATTATGAATCACGAATTTAGCTGCTAACGTTGGGCTTGAAAACTGCAGGTGTCAAGACAGTTGTCGTGTTCTGCACACCGCAGAAGAGCCTCTAGCCCATGGTAGGTGGATTTTAGCGCGACTCAAGCATGCGTCGCCACAAAACGGTATTGAGTATGGCGACATATTGGAGCGGAATACAAACTACTTTGCGTCCTGCCAACCAGGCGCCACATCGTCTTGGTAGGATAAAAAAGCTAGGCCGCTATCAATAGCCTCCCATCTGGCACCACATGGCACTCAAGTTCAATTCATAGTGGACATTTAGAGGTGCCCCATTCTAATACTCCTCCACACGACCGTGGCTTAAGCCCGAGCCCAAATACAACGTTCCTTAGTTGTTGACAATCGAGGTTTTCATTAAGTGTAACGTACATCGACAATCTCAACAGTGAAGACAGGTGGCAAAACTGTTAAATGAGGAGAACCACAAACCTGATTAACAGTGACTGCCAACTAAGGGCGATTTTAAATTTGTGTACCATTCTTTGGTGCCACTAGATTTTTCCTTATTTTATAAGCCGTGATTAGGTTTGTGAGGATGTCTGGAATTTCTGCAGTTTGTAGTAGTGGTCGAGGCCTCTCCTCTATCACCCAACTCAAAGACGAAATGCGAAGCTGGTTGTAGGATTTGGATCGGAGAAACGGTCACAAGGGAAGCTCTCCGCATTTTAGCAAGGTGGGGCTTCAAATGAGACTTAGTGTGATCCAGACAACGACGATCAGAAGGTTTCACGCCTCCCAACACGCTTAAGGTGTCATTGGAATGCCTAGTGGTGTGTTCACCTTAAATCTTTTGCGTTTCTGTCCTCTAACGCTTCAAAACAGGATCGCTTCTACATTAATGTAAAGTCCCGCTTTTTGTGTTGCTGTTTCCGTTGTGTCGATTCTTGAAGTGTCCTTTAAATGAGGATCATAAAGGGCGTCTCGGGCGATGCGATCTAATCTGGGGCCACATTTTTCGAGACCTTCAAGCAACGAAAAGGAACTTACCGATCTAGCATAGTAAATACAAGGAGTCTTATGCTGCTAAAAAAAGGTGGAAGAATTTTCTAGTTCACGTTTACAAGACTACGCTCCTCTGTCAAGCGAAACGGTAGACATCGGAGACCAGACTAGAAGACAGTCAACGAGGTGAGTTGGTAGAGTTGGCTTGCTCAGTCCGTGTGCACAGCGGGCACACTTTCTCTATCCTCAATCCACCCATCCAACCTGCTTGATTAGTCCATGCAAGAGCTGTCAGTAGACGACTGGTAGACACCTGATGTGTAGATTGTTGCATGGGACAGGAGGAAGGAGCATCGGAGAACCATGTGACACCCTTCTAGTGACAGTGCTAAGAGTGAATGAATCGAATAGTGCTCCCGGCGAGTGGTAGAATAGGGCTACACGTTTACCAAGTTGAGTTTGCTGCGTTGTTCTCAGGTTACCGCCTAAAAAGAATACAAAATGGGTTCCATTGTTTTAGTAGATCTCACTACTTGTGCGCCATTTGGGCAGCCTGTCATGCAAATTGGGTATCCCACTTGGTGACAGTGGAATTACACCCTCCAATCTGACATAGAGCATTTGTGGAGGTCACCATGCATTCTCTTCGTCCCAGTAGCGCAACTTACTGGACAGAACCAAAGGTGTCCAGCCGTTGTGCAAAATCCCGTTCAGGCACACCCCCTACCGAGCACAATAACACTAAATTAGCCCCACAAACACGGCGATAGCAGCAATAGCTTTCGGTGAATTTTACTGCTTACAGTGGGTAAAGCGACCCACGAACATGCCCATCCAAACCGGGAAAGTCGTAGTCGCAGGTTGGAGATAGTAAACTTCAGAGATGACCGCTCCGCTTTTTATCTCTTCCTATGCAGTATTTGGGGCAGCAAATGCAGAATCCTCCGTTCATTGATCCACCCTCTCCACTTTCCATCCCGTTTGGCGTTCTTTGTGAGTTACACAGCACTGCTTTACCAGATCTTCGCTTTATACCTGCGTGAGGGCAGGACTCACCCAAAATTTCTTCAATTTCTGAAGTCCATTTACCGAGAGACTTCATTGGTTTGCCTAAGGATGAGAAGGAAACAACGGTATCACTAAAAACCCAACCTTCTTCCCACTAACATTATAAATAATAAGAGTCATTTTTCACTGGCATCATGCAAGCACACTTGAGAGAGACAGAAAGCGAAAGCAGTGATAGGAGAGGCTGAGCCATTGACTTATGACCACAAAATGTCTCGCAAAGTTGGAACGAAGGTAGACTATCAAAGTAGCCTGAAGCTAGTGAAACTGTGGTGCTTTTAACACTTATTTGTGCATAGCACGAGCAGGAAAGTTGATTTTGTCTAAAATGGAACAGGTCAGACGCTTTCCTCGGAGCAAAATGTTTTGCCCTTAAAGATCCAATCACTCCACGATGTGATCAGATCGTGGATATTAACGATTATTAGCCTTTGGGGATTCGAGGTTGTCAGCAAACACTTTGCTCTTTACCGCCTTTTGGAGACTTCATTGAAAGGGAAGGAGGATCATGTACTGCCGACCTAAAGAAGGACTGGACGGACTTCCAGCGGGGTCCATTGGAGGTTCAAACGCAGAGAAGGAGGACGAGGCATCTCCAGAGGGGTAACCAAGGTAGTCTGGCCTCTCTCTTCTCCCTCTGGAGGCACCGACCTCCCTTTTTAGGGAGAAACTATCTGTACGTAGTGTTGCTGACAGAAGTTTCGTTTTTGTCAAGAATTGTAATGCCATGTGATACTCATCATGCGTGCCCAACCTTTGTGATAAGACGAATTGGTGGTAAAAATGGAGCCACTTTGTGAAGGGTAGTTTTACCAACCTCTTTAAAGAAGGGTCTCTGTGCCTGCTCTTCCTTATCACATTGTTCTTCATTGCTTTCTCCAGTCCCTTTCGGGATCCCATCCAAATAGCATACGATTAAAGGAGCTCTAATTGCATTTTTCTACCACAGATGACTTCATAACAAGTGTTTTCCCATGGTTTACATCTAGCATTGATTTAGGTGCCCTTTTTAGGCCTTTCCCTAAGGTGCCTCGCCGATAGTGAGCGCACTTCTTCCGGCACGTTAGACTTCAGCATTCGGTAACTGAATTCTCAGCATTTGCTCCTACGAATGGGCTTTTCGCTCCGATGCCACCAACGTGGTGTCTCGAGACTTCTCCAAAGATGGGACAGGGTGAAGTGCTGGGGCAGAATTTTATCCTTTGCGGGGAGAATGGCTTGAAGCCTATCGACATGGCCAACGCACAACGTCACCCAGGCAGGAGGGAGGGCTGAAAGTGAGATGTGCCTCAAATGGTACTTTGACAAGTTGTCGTTTTTGTGGCTGTGCCTGCAATTGATCTACAAAGTCAACAAAGTTGTTATTCAAGTCGTTGGGTCAAGGTCGAGATTAGGCGATGGTATTGCGCGTCTGACATACGAAAACAAACACTTGAAACACCAGGACCTTAGTGCAGCTTGTTTTTTTAATAATCGATCTGTCTTTTGTTAAAATTCTGCCTTCAAATGGGTAGAATCGGATGTTGCATTCAGTGTTTTGTAGTTCAGCTGGCTTAATTGGAAGTTATTCGACACCACTAGTGATATTTACTCTTAACGAAGCCTGTTCAAGACAGAATTCCCATATTCTCAGTAGTTTACTTCCTTTGAAAAGTTTATTTTAGTAATATTTGGACAGCATT
Source organism: Hydatigera taeniaeformis (assembly GCA_900622495.1). Taxonomy (NCBI): domain Eukaryota; kingdom Metazoa; phylum Platyhelminthes; class Cestoda; order Cyclophyllidea; family Taeniidae; genus Hydatigera; species Hydatigera taeniaeformis. Next base: position 7,730 of record UYWX01020413.1, on the reverse strand, counting down.
TCCAAATCCAATAAAAAAAGCACCTTGTAGACCTCCTGTACCACGTCATCTGGTAACTCAACCTTCTGCTAGCCCACAACCCTCTCCAAAGACGAGCCCATAGCCTTGCTTTGGCTTTGGGTTTATGCACGAGTGCATGTGTGGATGTGTCAACAGCACCGGAGACAACGCCTGCGTCAATTGTAATGTGAGTTTCTGTGTGAGCCCTGCTTGTGTGCACCTGGAGGAGGTACGACAACAATCCTTGTGTGTGTGCGTGTGAATTTTTAGCAGTGAATATTAACCTCTCACTTCACAAAGGCGGTAGACCTCAATCCCATGTGAGTGAGAGAAAGAAAATCTCCACTTTGCTTCACAACAATTTGCTGCATTGTGACAGAAACTTCACATCAGTGGCAAAAACACTTTTCCCGCCCAAGTGATTGGACGATGCAAAACCTCGACAATCCGCTTGTTCAAGTCATAGCGACATCTAGTTGCTGAGTGAGTTGTACCGAGTTGTTCAAATATTCTTTCACTGTTATATTGGCAATATTGTTTGCTTCTGACAGTGGTGTGTACCTCTGATAGAATGGCTGGTAATCGTTGCGTTCCAAGCTCTTGGTAAAAGAGGCCATCCAACCTACCATTAGCCATGTGCCCCTTTAGATGTAGGACATAGACTAGATCGACCGTTTGCAAGTGTGAAGGAATCTTCCTGAAAACCAAAGTTATCCAGTTCTCAAATAGCCAGCTGTTAAGGTTTTTTAACTCCCTAAATTAACTAACTCTTTTGATAAAAGTGATGCGAGTCGGCCACTTTTGGAAGGACTGCCATGAAGTGAGCCCCATCTACCTTAACTCCCGTAATACTTTCTTTTTCTGCCAGCTTAATGCGTTTAGGGGCAAGCTGTCAGTCAAGACGGGCTGCCTGCCATAGTAATTTTCTAAAACAACCGTCGACTGACAGGCAGCATTTGCAGTATTAACATCAAAAATCGCCATCTCAAACGCAACATCATCAACAGCAGCAGGGTAGGCACGTCTATTGCCCTTCCTCTCCCTCTCTCCCTCTCTTTCCCCAGTTTGTCTTTCCACTGAACTAATGAAGTGGGATGAAGACCGAACACCCCGGGGAGGGGAGGGGCAGGCCTCATTATTACCCCCTGTGATGGCAACAGCAACCCAGCCAGCCAGCTCTCCCGCAAATGGCGTTAATTGACGAGGCAGTGTCAGATCGACAACCCACGTCGAGATTAATTTTGAGACTAGCCTTCTTCTTTTCCTTTCTCTCCATTAAAAGGCCACCACCTCCCAAACCTCCTTATTTCCTTCCTCCTTATTCATTCCCGATAGTCATCAATGCCTCTTGTCATTTAGACCACCTTTTCTTATGAGATCGTTTCAATCAGAAGGGAGTAAGGCGATAAAAGCTTTGTTAGGTTGCATAAGTGGGGAATAAGTTATTTGATTACTTGAGGTGCGCTGTACCACTTCAATCCTGGAAGGGCTGACGAATGAATCACAGTACCTCCACTCCTCACTCAAGGTAATCAGCATCTCCCGCCACCAACTGACTCGCTGACAAGGCTTCCAGCTGCCTCAGTGGGTGAGTGCACAGTTACTCTCTGATGTTTCCATCTAAAATAGAAGTATCAAGCAAGTAAAAATGCAATGGTGGTCTTCACCCCTCCAGTTCCGGGACACATTGTAGATGAATCATAGTCGTCAATATTAATGAATAAATCACCAAAAAATTCCCTCGAATGTTTTTTGTCAAATTAAAATCATGATCATGACTCCTATTTAATGCTCTTTAAAACATAGTAATGGAATTAACTTTACATTTAGCATATTTATGGTTGCAAGAAGGAAGATGATGGACTCTCCAATAGAATGCTGCTCCTGCGCTACGTATTGCCAATGCTGCTCATCATTCCTCCATGCACTTCCAATTCCCCTCCAAAATGCTGGTGCTCTGGCCGCGGGCATGTCAGTAAATTCGCCTTCTCGTCGGTTGGGTCGAGGTCCAGTTTTCACTGGGATGTGAGAGAGGTGAGACGGGTTATCGAGAGGTAGCAGGATGAATGATTGGGGCAGGAAGTGGGCAGTCTTGTATGTCCAAAGCACGATACCCACGTCGAGACAAGGTGTTCGGTTGCCATGCCTTTTGGTAACCATTTTGTGAATGTGACATTTAGCCAATGTGTGTGTGTGTCTCTCCCTTCGGCAATCGGCTACTTTACTGGCCGTAGGCGCCTCTCAGATTGTGTGTGGCTATTGGCTTGAACAAAAGTGATGCGAGTGCTATCGAGATCATGCAATTATTTCTCCCTTACCTAAGTGATCACAACAAATTTCCATCAGATGACATGGACGTGGTGTTAGGAGGTAGAATGGAAAACGTCTTTTGAGCATTTGTGTTGGATAGAAATCGCTTTTAGGTATAATAAATGGGGAAATGGGAGAATTTAAGCTTCCAGTAAGCTCTTAGTGATCTTTAAAGAGGAAGAAGATTTTGTTCGCTATGTGTAACTCTTTATTCGAAGCATCCTGCAATTGTTTCGTTCTCCATTCCTTCCCATACTCAGTAAGGAAGGGTGAAGTCTGGTCCATTGTTGTAAAAATGCCCACAATTACACACAATAACCTCACACCTTGTGATGATGTCCTGTCTGAGACTGAGGTAATTGCTGTTCCCTATAATTTAGAGGTATTTATTGCTCATCTTCGCCCTCTGGCTTACCACCTACCCCTCCACTCCCCACTCTACTACCGGCAAGAAGTGCAAGATGCTTTTTCAAATGTCCCAATGCGTTCTTATCTGCGAATATCGAAGTCGCATTTGAAGAATTTTAAGTCCGAAGGAGTGCTGTGACACTTTTATTTGTTTCTAGACAACCTTAGCTCAGGGCCTCCTCCTTGGTTGCGTTTTTTTTAGCAGAGAAGCGTCTTAGGCACAAGAACATAGAGTAGAAATTCGGACATTACTTCGTTAATGAGGTTCTACGTCTATTCTTGACCAGTTAAGACACTTTTAGGACGTACCCATCTTAAGTAGAGCAATCAAAGACCACAAATTACATCTTCATAAACAATTTAGTAAGCTCCCTTCAAACACGAAATTACCATTCTATAGGTGGGTAAAATTTCCTTTCCTGAGACAAAAAATTGGAGACTATGTCTTGTCACAATGTCACAATAAACCTGTTCAGAAGCACGTCTCAACGAATGACGAACAACACTCCGTTAGTCCCGCCTTACCCACCCGAGCTGGCGTCTCCGGATGCGAGCTTTGAATTTCGAAAAGTTGTCAGAAGCACACGCAATTTAAACGAGTAGAGACGACCAAAAAGATTGTTTTTATTGTTATAAAAGCCAGACAACGGTAGGTGACAAAGAGGAGTTCTGGAGGCGCCTATTGATGTGCCCATCGGCTTCACTACTGCCATCACGTCCTCACACCATCAAAAATATGGTTTACTACTTTTGCTATGCTAAGCTCTTGGTAGCCGAGGGGATTTTTACTGAAATTTTAGTCCACTCCCAACTCTCGACCAATGGGGATCCACTTGTTGGACCTATAAAAATTTTCAATTGTTTGAGCATTCTTTGCCACATTCGCAAACATATCCTCTTTTGCCCATCAAAGTGATGGATTTGAGGACAAGGGATTAATAAATTTTGCAAGTTTTTTTTTTGCATCAATCTCTGCAACTAAGGTGGTGAATGAATTTTTGCCATCGTGAGTAGTTAAAATGATGGCACACTCCTCAAGGCTTAATTTTAAAATTTTCTTTTACCGGGTGAGACAAATTTTAGTGATGCAGTCATCTGAAATCGGTCCATTCCACTTTTGTAGGGCGAACCTGTTTATGCAGAAGGCGAAATCTTGCTCGCTTCGAAACAAAATATCCCTCCACTTGGAAAGGCCTTCTCTGAGGCCTTCCTTCTCAGGGGTATCATCTTTTTAGGAAATTTAGCTTTGCATTTTCCTCGACTCTGTAACTTTTTAGTGCCTCAGTCAATTCAATTAAAAGGCAATCATGAGGAGGGAATAAGGGAGGGTACATTCTTTGCTGATGAAGAGTGAAAGGAATAGTGCTGGTTTATTGCTTCGGGAAAACACATGATCGCATATATGCGATTGCATAAGTATTTCTCGTCTTGCGTGGAACTCACTCATCAGACTTGCCTCCTTCGAAGCGCAAAAGTTTGTAAATGTGTTTTCAAACCAACAATTTTTTTTGGTCTGAAGTCCATGGTTTTATTGGATCTTCTGGGGAAGTGAAACACAAGTAGTTATTGGGACTGCGGGTGAGGGCGGAGGGTGTGAGAGACCATTCCGTACTCTGTTTGATAGTTGTGGATGCAAATTTCGATTGCAATGCTCAATGCATTTCTCCTCTTTTGCAATCCACTCGCCACGATGCAACTGTTGAGGCAAAGTGTTGGACCACAATCCATTTGCCACAACGACTGGTAGATAAGGATGGGATTAGCGCTATGCATCATATGAATTGACGTTGACGTCAAATTCAGTGTCTTGACTGTCACTGCGAATCAGCGATGACAGTGTTAGCCGATGCTCCTAAGCTCCGAGAGAAGGTGCCTTCACTAGGTACCAAGTAAAAAAGAAAAAAAAATATTCCATTATTTTCAAATTTCCTATGTCACAGCTTTCATCCTCATTCTTTCAGTCTAAGACTTGAATTTTTTAACTATTTCAGGTGAAAAGTAATCAGTTGTAGATAGGAAACAAGAATGCAATGTCAAAAGAATATGGAGGGAAATGCATACCTTTACTTCTTTAAAAACTACACTATTTGTGCACTAAGAGTGAGCTTTTAAAGAGTGCTCGCGAGATCCATCAATCAAAGCTTCACCTTAAGTAATGCCTTCCTTTACTCCAGAGTTAAGTTTTACGCACTACTACTGGTGTTTAACTTACTACTACCCGCTATTTTTGCCGAAATTAGCCGCTGTCTTGGAATGTGCTCGACATACGAACAGTACA